>KZ651936.1:273568-287316 GCA_001010745.2 Gerris buenoi
GTGAAGAATACAGAAGAAAAAAAAAAATTGTACATAAGACCAGTTTTCAAAAATTGAATTTTTATATTAATTATTAAATTAAATATTGTTTTATCATAGGAAATTATAGTAATTACAGAAATTTATTCTTCTCTTGAAGCCATCCCATAAATAACAAATTTAATCAATTTATTGTGAAATATAACATTTTTATAAAGCTTTTGTTTATAATATAATATTTATTTGGCTTTTAGCTAAATCAGTGGCTCGAAAACTAGATTTCTCCCGGTAATACTATTTCAATGAACCTAATGGTCCATACTAAGTTTTAGAGTTTTTAAGAATTTATTTAAAACGATTTGCACTATTTTTGTAGGAGCAGTACCCCAATATTGATTGGTAGGATTATTATGAATATTTATGTATTTTTTTTTCTAATTAGCCTCCAGGGTCTGGACAGACTACAAACCGACATTTTTTAAAAAAAACCTATCGCTTGGGCTCAGAGAATCTAATAATTTATATTGCAGTAAAATTCCAACAATTCTTACTCTATATTTCAGAGTGTAATTACCTACGTTAAATTAAAGAAAAGAGTTTCCGTGGGAAAGTTCAAGAATCCGTCTCGATTAATTATTTTACACTTACATAATATTTCATTTATACTTTGCTCATGAAGCCGAACGAGACTGGTTAAGTGAGATAGTTTTAAAAATACTGTAAAGAGAAAAGATAGGTGCAAGAACTGGCAGATGTAAGTTATTTCAATTTTAAAAAATTATTTCTTATCTGTACCAAATTCTCCAATCGTATCCAATCTCTACAGTCCAAAATCCTAAGAAGAACAGTCAATGCTCCTTTTTATGTTGCTAACATCACCCTTCACAATGACCTTAAAGTCCCTTTTGTCCACGACCTAGCCATATCCCGATACTAATCCATACATCATACATGAGTCCATATACAGACATCCCAATCATTAAATCCATAACCTATCATTACCATTAATTCCTGGAAATCCTCATAGACGTCTAAAGATGCAGTGACCATGCGATTTATTGAACAATACTTAACATTTTTTTCATTTATGTAATATCTGTATGTGAGTACTGTTAATGGGCAGTCCCTCACTTCATGTCAATCATGTCATTGTAACAAAAAGCATCAAAATTGCTAATAACATGTATTATGTAGTTGCAATTTTCAAATAAAATTAAAAAAAAAATCTCTACTGAAATTTTTTTCTGACATCGAGTCTTTGCGACAACAATATACTTAAAAATGATATTCTCTTCCTCTACTTACTAATAAATTTGCTTGCATTAGAGAAAATTTAACCGGATATTTAGTTCTAAGTTTTGAATTATATTACAACTTAAATAGACTGCCAATTAGTGTGGCACATAGCTTCTTCGCTTCCCATCATGTACTTTATTGTTATATTAACATTAACGTTATATTACTTTTTTGCTATATTGTTTATTGTTTAAAAACTATTAACAGTTTTTTAGCGATCTCCAACACTTCATAGGGGTGTCGCTGTTGGTTTTACTAAAAAAAAGTATTTTTAAAAAAATGTTTGACTCATTGAATAGATAAAGTTTGATTTTTTTCCCGACCTAAAATACGAATTTTAAATTTAAAGTTCACGTTTACGCGAGCGTTGCGCGTGAACGCTTGAACGGATAACGTTGTCCAACAAACTCGTGCTGAGCATTGGTAAAATGAACATGTCTACCAAATTTCATCAAAATCAGTTGACATTCACTCAAGTTATCGTCGCACGTTTCATGATTCGCGGACACACAGACCGACAGACAGACAGACACGGAACCAAAAATGTTCCCTGATGTCTAAAACGGATTTCTGCCTTGGAATTTTTAAAATGGGAGACATAAAACTTTTTCGTTCTCAAAAGTGAACACAAGGCTTCCGTTACCTTCGGTAAGCACGGAAGCAAAAAGAGTAACTTCAAAAAACCAGGTTGACAGTTATAATCTCATCCAATAATTTAGACTTCTGATAAATTATGAGCTCTCATCAAATCTTTTTTTTTAAATCTATGGAAAGGAACAAAACTTTTAATTTGAGTAAGATTATTGTAAATANAAAAAGTTTCATCGCACACCTATTACCCCAATTTTGAACCACTTCCCGTCATTCAATCTTCCCCACATTTTGCACATAGAAACAACTAAGGTGAAGAATACAGAAGAAAAAAAAAATTGTACATAAGACCAGTTTTCAAAAATTGAATTTTTATATTAATTATTAAATTAAATATTGTTTTATCATAGGAAATTATAGTAATTACAGAAATTTATTCTTCTCTTGAAGCCATCCCATAAATAACAAATTTAATCAATTTATTGTGAAATATAACATTTTTAAAAAGCTTTTGTTTATAATATAATATTTATTTGGCTTTTAGCTAAATCAGTGGCTCGAAAACTAGATTTCTCCCGGTAATACTATTTCAATGAACCTAATGGTCCATACTAAGTTTTAGAGTTTTTAAGAATTTATTTAAAACGATTTGCACTATTTTTGTGGAGCAGTACCCCAATATTGATTGGTAGGATTATTATGAATATTTATGTATTTTTTTTTTTCTAATTAGCCTCCAGGGTCTGGACAGACTACAAACCGACATTTTTTTAAAAAAAACCTATCGCTTAGGCTCAGAGAATCTAATAATTTATATTGCAGTAAAATTCCAACAATTCTTACTCTATATTTCAGAGTGTAATTACCTACGTTAAATTAAAGAAAAGAGTTTCCGTGGGAAAGTTCAAGAATCCGTCTCGATTAATTATTTTACACTTACATAATATTTCATTTATACTTTGCTCATGAAGCCGAACGAGACTGGTTAAGTGAGATAGTTTTAAAAATACTGTAAAGAGAAAAGATAGGTGCAAGAACTGGCAGATGTAAGTTATTTCAATTTTAAAAAATTATTTCTTATCTGTACCAAATTCTCCAATCGTATCCAATCTCTACAGTCCAAAATCCTAAGAAGAACAGTCAATGCTCCTTTTTATGTTGCTAACATCACCCTTCACAATGACCTTAAAGTCCCTTTTNAAAAAAAAAATTGTACATAAGACCAGTTTTCAAAAATTGAATTTTTATATTAATTATTAAATTAAATATTGTTTTATCATAGGAAATTATAGTAATTACAGAAATTTATTCTTCTCTTGAAGCCATCCCATAAATAACAAATTTAATCAATTTATTGTGAAATATAACATTTTTATAAAGCTTTTGTTTATAATATAATATTTATTTGGCTTTTAGCTAAATCAGTGGCTCGAAAACTAGATTTCTCCCGGTAATACTATTTCAATGAACCTAATGGTCCATACTAAGTTTTAGAGTTTTTAAGAATTTATTTAAAACGATTTGCACTATTTTTGTAGGAGCAGTACCCCAATATTGATTGGTAGGATTATTATGAATATTTATGTATTTTTTTTTCTAATTAGCCTCCAGGGTCTGGACAGACTACAAACCGACATTTTTTAAAAAAAACCTATCGCTTGGGCTCAGAGAATCTAATAATTTATATTGCAGTAAAATTCCAACAATTATTACTCTATATTTTAGAGTGTAATTACCTACGTTAAATTAAAGAAAAGAGTTTCCGTGGGAAAGTTCAAGAATCCGTCTCGATTAATTATTTTACACTTACATAATATTTCATTTATACTTTGCTCATGAAGCCGAACGAGACTGGTTAAGTGAGATAGTTTTAAAAATACTGTAAAGAGAAAAGATAGGTGCAAGAACTGGCAGATGTAAGTTATAATCTCATCCAATAATTTAGACTTCTGATAAATTATGAGCTCTCATCAAATCCTTTTTTTAAATGTATGGAAAGGAACAAAACTTTTAATTTGAGTAAGATTATTGTAAATACAGATCATTTTCATGTTATAATCAGTACGGATAATTGATTTTAATAATGCAATTATGATAATAATAAATGAACCAAACAAAACTCAAGTTTTCGATTTATCTGCGATTCGGAAAAATGAATTTTCTTCTTCAACGTATATAACCCATTCTTGTTTTATCCCTTAAAGAAATAAATGTAATTTTCCCGAAACTTCGATGAATCGACAACTTTGTTTTTGTTTGATTAATAGTCGTTTCCCACAATTTTTATTTAATTTACTGTCAATTAATTTATCCATGTTATATTATTTATAATAAAACATCTTTAACGACATAATATCTGATATCATGTCACAATAGGGTCACACAAAGTACAAATAAAGTAATAAAAAAAATTAAAGAAAAAATAGAACAGCATTTACTTATAGTCTTAGCTAATGATTCTATAATCGTCACATTAAAAACAAATATCCATATTTCCAATGGAAATTTTAATTAGTTATCATCAAAATAAGTGTTTATTTAATATGTTTTTCTGAAGAAGAGTGTCCTTTAGGAAGTACATAAATAAAGAAAATATGTGTCAGACTCCTCTATTTTATTCTACCAACTTCAAATAATGTGTTTGTTTTAAAACTGCCTAGGAACATTGCTGAAACAAATTTTAGAAAGACTTATATTTCTATTATTATTTTATGTTTGAATTAAAGAATGTATCACACAATTATAAAGAATATATACACAGAAATGAACAAAATATAAGGAAAATTATGTTTGGCATTAACACCAACGATAATAATTTATTCATTACTTTTTTTCAGAAGACTGTAAAGAGGTATATTGGAAACAACTCACCTTCATGTAGCTGAACTTCATAATCCCTCTTTCAATCAAGGTAACATTAATAATTATTGTTTACTCAAAGTAATTAAATTTTAATTATCATTTTATTTTCATAATCACAGGGTGGCTTTCATCACTGAAGCAATTTGCAACAAAAGTATTTTATTAAATTTAGCTATTTCATATTGTAAATATTATATTCCTGTTTCATAATCTTAACTACAACTAGTTAACTCTACGCTATTTATTTTCTACAATATTAGCGGGACAGTAGACATATAAAAGTTTGGTAGGTTATATGTATATGGTACAAAATATATTTTGTATGGTGTGACAATATACTGTAAATAGTAATTGATTTTATTGTAAAATAAAAAGTTTTGCTTAGAGAGTACATAATTAAAGAAATACTAATATAAATACATAATAATAATATTCTCTGTAGTCAGAGTCCTACATTTAACTCTACTAACTTTAAATAAGATTCAACGAGTGTGTATGTTTTAAAACTCCCTAGAAACTTTGCTCAATAAACTTTCGAAAGACGTTTATTTTTATATTATTTTATTTTTGAATTAAAGAATATAATTTGAGACAAATTAACAAAAATAAACCAAATATGAAGGTTAAATGTGGAACAAATTATATTTAGTATAGTGTGACTATGTACTGTTAATAGTAATTGGTATTATTGTAAAATAAGAAGTTTAGACGAGATATCTATGAGAGAAAACAATGTTTTCATTCTTGCGTTCTGATATATCGATTTCCATTATTATCATCTTAAGTCATTAACTTTAAACCTGATACAAGCAGAAGTTTTTGTGCTATGAAGTGATACATTTTATTATATGGAAATAGCCTGGGCGTGAGATTTAAGGAAAAGTCCTGTTGCCCCTCTACAATAATCTTTATTAAATATCTACTCATCAACATATATTTTCTTGATTTTATTATTTATTGATTATACTTACTTAAATAAAATAGCCACGCGATGCCGTGTAAAGATTCTACATGAATTTTTCAGTTACTACACTAAAGTATGTTTTATATTCAATATTTTCTATCCATTCGTCCCTCATAAAATCGGCGGAACAGAAGTGGTTTTATTCTTACATCCTCTAAACCCTTCATACTACTTGTAAATGCCTTTAACTACCTCTAACCCCTTTTTACCACTTCTAAACACCCTTAATAACTGCTAATCATCTCCAACCCCATAGTTGCAGTAGATTACTCTTTTTCGTTTTTGAGTCAATATTAACATACCATAGGTCAATGTACCAGTCTGTAAGGTTTATGAAATAAAATATGTCAATTCCTCTTTTGACAATGTAACTCTTGAAAATAATTTAACTAGCTTATCAGATAGGTTTTTTTTATCCGACCTCTGCAGCGCCCTCTACTGCAAAAAAATGTGTTTTGGGTAGTGTACCCTTTAATCACGAGTACTTTTCAAGTGAAGACCAAACCAAATAGAAAGTGTCCTATTTTTTAGAGGACTAATATTTCTCTATAAAAAATATTTTTGATTATTTATTTTTTAATTTGATTTCAATTTTTTATTTTTGATTTTTATTACTGACCTTTTCCTGAACACCCCGATAACTTTCAGACTTTTTATAATTTTTTTTACTAATTTGATATATTATATAATATTTAACATTTGTTAACAATTTAAATTTATATAAATAAATACTTTTGAATATATCTAACCAATTCTAACCCCTTCTAATTAATGCTACTTCAATCACTGCTTTCTCATAACTTGTAACCATCCATAACTCTCTCACAACGTATATTTGCTTACTTAAAACAGCAGTAGTCACCACAGCACGAAGTTATCAACATATCAGTATCATCACAGTTCCTTACCTAAATTGAGATAGGGAAAAGTGATACTTATATTACTCAATATGGGAAAGACACTAAGGGATGTGCCACGTAAGCCTGACACATAGGAACTGTTCCAACGTCAGACAATACGTCATTTAGATGTTGGCTCGGCATTACGCTATGTCCTGCATCGTTTCGTCGCGTCGCGTCCGACTCATCAAGGGCCCGACGATGCCCACCCAAGCACTATGGTCATTCTGAAGAGATTTTTTTTTTTTTTTTTTTCTTATTCTCTTTCCTTATTCTGATCAATTTAAGCCTAATTCGACTTAAATAAAGCCTGCAGTGTAGGTATGTATTGGTTAATGAATATCATCCGAATTCGGCTGTAAATAAGATAAAATGTTCTGATTAATTATTGGATCTCTTCCTGCCGTGAGCTTTGTCAGAAAAAGGAAAGAGGATCAGGTCTGTCAAACTTGAACTTCGTCTGATTTTCGGCTCAAAAAAAGGTCCCAAAGGCTGCAAATTAGCCAAATGTTCTGCTTAACTTGATTAACTTTGATTGTTTACTAAACATAAACAATCAAAATTCGTCCGCACAAATATATAATTCCGAATATATAACTCCGATGTACAATAAACAATAATGCTCACCTGCTGCAATAAGATGCAGTACAGAAGTAGTGATAAAAACAAAGAATAGACAAATAGTCGTGTATAAAGCGCTGTTGTAATCAGTACTGAATATTATTAACTGAATCTAAGTTTTTGCACTATTTTCTTATCTTAAAACACTGGAATGCTAATTGTATTTAATTAATTTTAACTGTAGTGCCATAAACTATTATTAGTTTAAATTTAATTAGCCACCGTTTTAATGACTATAGTGTTATATATTATTTTTATTAGGGTTTCAAGGTCATCCTAGAAACCCTTATAAAAATAATCTTCAACACTATAGTTATAAAAACGGAGGCTAGTACAATTTAAACTAAACTTTTCAAGGTCATCCTAGGAACCATTATGCTTTTTGTAGTTCGTCTTTCCGTTCATAGCATCTTGGATCATATATCTCGCCCTATTAAAGCTAGAGATTTAAAAATTTAGTACACAACTAACCTTTTTGCCAAATAACTGAAAAAATGTTGCCAACTTCACAACTCGAAATTTATTTGATTAGCGAGAACAATAATGACACTCGAATGGAGTGTCATTATTGAAATCTAGACCACAAATATTTATCACTTTCCAAAATGGTTGCCATGTTACCCCCGAAATCCCCAAAACTAACCCCCTCCCCCGCTACCTATGAGGAGGACTCTAGAAATGAGATTTTGATCACAAAAAATATACATAGCGTTTCTAAAATAGCGGCCATTTTACCCCCAAAAGATAAAAATAAGTGCATACTTAAGATGCTAAAGGATAATATGAACAACTTGCTCCTCTAAACTGCAATTTTTTGGATCTAAGTTCCTTATAGTAGTTCGGAGCCTGGGAGTGAATCCGAAAAAAACAACCAACATCACCGTCACAAAATAACCGTCATGAAATCACCGTCACGTGAAATCCGTCACGAAATGTCTATCGATGACGATAACTTGAGTAAATGATCACCGAGTTAGTTGAAATTCGGTACACATGTTCATTTTACCAATGCCCAGGCTGAGTACGTTGGAAAACGTTATCCGTCCAAGCGTTCACCGCAACGCTCGCGTAAACGTAAGCTTCAAAAAGACGGGAAAAAATGTTATTATGGAACCCTGTTACTTGTTTTGTTTATTTTTGTTATATTGCAAATTATATGTCACTTGTAAGCTTCAAAAAGACGGGAAAAAATGTTATTATGGAACCCTGTTACTTGTTTTGTTTATTTTTGTTATATGTCAAATGATATGTCACTTGGTTTTATAAATATCGAAAATAAATCGTAGTTAACAGTTTATACGTCTTTGGCATTTTATGTGATTTTATAATTTATATTTAATGAAAAACGTAAGGAACTTCGTTCCTACCGTATAATAAGTGCTAATAAAAAATAATATATTTGGATAAATGAATTTTTATGACGGTAGAAACCTTTTTAGAAGCTTGCTGGCATAGTTGACGGGATTTTTATTCATTTCTAAGAAATATAATATACTGTTAGACAAAAAATTATAGCGCCGCCTTATCTTTTTACTTTGTCCTGTACCTGGTATAATATATTATAACTTACATATTTTTTTATTTTTTCCTGGTATAATATATATTAGATATGGGAGCATCAAAGGAATGACATAAATTGTATGTCGACGTAAATTGAAATATATTAATTTTATTCCTTATTGTACAATATACATAGATGTATATTTCAATATGTATTGTTGCGGCGCAGAAATTTGAATTTGAGATGGTCTGTCGTCTGATGGCCGAATCAGTATATGCTAACGTGTGGAGCCTTGAAATTATGGTGCCAATTTCAATAAAAGTATCTACAACGAAATCGAGAAATTTGTAGCTCTCAAATTTATGGCTGTGCTTCAAAACATATTTTTCCAAAAAAAACTCCTTTTATACATGCACGTTTGGCATACGCCAACGATATTTGCCCAATGGCAGATAATCTTAATGCACTTCAGTATATATTAAATTCCTTGGCGAAATATGCCAAGCTTCGGAACCTATAAATTTACCTAGAAATACTATAAATAGGTACTTTATAACGGAGGGAAAATTTCTCCGGAGGAAATTAGGAGGCAAAAAATCGAAGTCTTAGGTACTTAAGAATTTCTTTCATTCCATAATGCTCTTTTTCCAAGCATTTAGATGTTAAATTAAATGGTTGTAAGTTTATCCTCTTAACTGGTTAGAAAAAATGTATGGCTTTAATAATTTTACAGTACAACCCCAAGATATCATTTTACTAATTTGGAGATTTAGCCATCACATTTCATTTGACAAATTAGACTGCTTCTTTAAAAATAGAAATAAAAAAAAATGTTTTACAGCTAGGTTTTACCCCAATTATAAAGTATTTCTAAAATCAGGCTTCGGACCATCCTTTGTTCAATGTTTGATTTTACAAACAAACTACATTACTAAAGTACCTGCTTTCTTCTTCTGACACCGACCTTTCACATTAAATAGTGTTGGAATTAAAAAAAAAAATAAATACATACATAAAAAATAGCACGTGAATGGCTTAACCTTAACTAATCTAACTAAGGCTTATCATCTTTCTCAGGACCTAGTTCCTTCATCACTACCACGACTTAAAAACCAATTTAAGAGCATTTTATTACAAACAGACCAATCTAAATACCACTCGATGTTATTCATTTGCTCCCATTAGATTTATATAAATGAGAACAAACTTTGTTGGATATTTTAAGTTAGAGGTCCTTCTATACCTTAATTCTTAAGTTCCTATTTACTATTTTTTTTTTTTATTAATTTTAATATATTATATCAAAGGACACACTCGGCTTATGGAATCTCCCCATGTCATTAATGTTAATGCTTAAATTTGTTTATGTATTGGAAACATATTATTTTTGTTTTTAATTTAATACACATTTACTATAATTATTATTACACATTTCAAATACCTATATCTAGTTACTAATAATTGGAATTAAATTTAGTATTACATGAGAAACTATCATAATATGACCGATTTTGTTTTAATATCTTGTTATTTCAATGTAATAACGTAAGCCTTTGATTTACGGCCTTATTTTGCAGAATTTCTTTTACTATTTCATACTATGTGTTGTTCTGTTCCTGTTATTAATAACATCTAATTTTTCATTTGTTTCATCGTTGCTCACTATTTCCTCTTCTCTTTTTCTTCACTATTGTTTCTAAGATAAGTTTGTTTTTCCTCAAGGTTTTTTCCAGCTCATTCCGTCCTTGCTTACTATTCATCGAATCAATATTATTCTTCATTCATGCGTAGAAACCGTTTTCATTTTCACCCCTAATACACCTCCCCCTCCTTTCACGAAAAAAAAAAATTATACCCCGGAGGAAATTTTTCCTGTAATAAGAGCCTTGAGTATGTTATTACATAATACTGAACCTAAAAAAGAAACTATTCCACACAAAAATTGTAAAAAGAGGAAAAATAAAATAATAATATTGGTATAACCGCAAAGAAAATAAGACAATATCCCTGTCTATTCAGTCCATTTTTTTCTCTTGGATTCCTATTAAACGCTGAAGGCTCCCATGCACGTTCAAAATGTTACCGCAAAATATTTGAAGTGTCGTGTAAAGGGGCCTTAACACAGAAAAACTTATATTTGATTTCCTCATATTTTAATTTAGCAATTTGATGGTAAAATAAACTGAATTACACTAGAAACTAGAATGCAATTACACGAATCAATATTAATAAAAAACACGTTTAGGATATTTAATAATATAGATTTTTCTTGCAAACAAACACACACAATTGTGATTGTAAATATGCGAAGTAGAGTCACCTTAGGATTAAACAAACACAGATCACCACTAAAAATTATTTTATTGCAAAAAGTTTTTATGACTACTTATATTATAGCAATCTTCAGTGTCTAGTAGAAATAACGCTAAAATATAAAACAAATAATAACTAAACAATTATTGTAAATTGCTTTATCAAATAGCGGCCCTGTCACTTCCTCATGAGAAGAGAAAGAACCCTAACTCTATTAATTTACATGTTAACTCTTACTATTAACTATCAATTCTTAAATCTCAACTTACCACTGATTTTCTGAAAACGTAAGTGAAGAAGTTGAGGATAAATTAATTTTGTACTCTGTTTCAACTCTTCGTCTGACACTTACAGTAAGTCAGTATAAGATTTAAGAGCACTGTCTCAAATCTTTCACTTAATCTTTCAGAAAGTCAGTATATAGAAGTTTTAGACAGATTATTATAACACAACAGGTTTTTAAATTTCAACTCTTTGGCGTAAACGGATTTCGAGATATGAATGAGGGTTTCGAGAAGGATCGTTAAACGCTAAAAAACATTTCTGACAAGAACTAATATCTACATTTTTTTTAACTTATAATTAACTTATTATTGTAATCTCTTCATGTGAAATTAATTAATTAGTTTATGGTTTGTTTACTTATTATAAAGTGTTATGAGCGAAATTTATTTTATTTTTTTTTTATTCTTTGTACAATAATCATACGGTTAATTATTGTGAACACATTTAACTGGGATTTATTCATGAAGGCAAAATGAATTTATTGTAAATAAAATAAATGAAAATCTTTCCTGTATTCCCCTAGCCTTGAATCCACCATTGCCTTCTTCACTATAAAATAAGTACCTTTATTGCCTTGCACGTTCTAAAATAAAGCCACTGTCTTCTTCGTACTAAAATAAATTTGCTGTCTGCCTCAATTTAAACTCCATTGCTTTCCTCGTGTTAAAATTATTCCAGTGCCTCTTCGATTAAGAATAACTTTATCAACTTGCACATTCTAAAACATCTCTTCTGCATTCCTCAAACTAAAATAGCACCACTGTCTCTACGATCTAGATTAACTTCATCCCCTCCTTTAGTTAAGGATATCTCCACTGACTCCCTTTATTCTAAACCAGCTCCAGTACCAGTTTCAATCTAAATCAACTTCACTTTTTCAGTCAAGAATAAATCGTTCGCCAGTAAAACAGTTGTTATCCAGCCACCTAAGAAAAGAGGTTTAAAAATTGGGGAGGGGATCCCAATTGATTTTGTTTAGACAAAGGGATATAATAATCTCTAAAATTTATTGATTATATATTATGTCTATACCTTCAAATGTACAAATCTTAAAAATAAATTCTTAAAGTGTATAAATCAAGCGAAATTATACCCCTACCCCCAAGCTATTATCCTGTTCGCCTTCAGCATTTTAAAATAGCTCTATTACCCAATCTATTGTAAAATAAGACCTAACTCTAATAATAACATTCCAAATAATAAACACCAATTAAAGTTGCTGAGAACCCATCACGATTAAACTACATCAGTTATACTAGAGAGTAATAGTTATTTGTGCAACTAGTACTCGAGAGAAATATTTACGCACGAGCCGCAGGCGAGGGCTGAAAGGTTTCTCGAGTGTATGAGTGCGGTAAAGTAGTAAGTGCAGGAATCTGCTGTTTTGCGTACTATTTTGAGTGCGATAACAACCACTTTATCGGTCAATTGTAGGAAAAAAAAAGTTATGACTTTTTTTTAAAAAAAATATTATTATTATTATTTTTTTTTTTCTTGAAATTTTGAATAGATGTTCCTTTAAGACATTAAAATCGATTCATATGGTTTTTTTGCTTAAAAAATGTTTAGAAGTAGCATAAAAATAACCTTCCCAGCAGGTAATCGAACCCGGCCTCTCACCGTCGCGTCGATGGAGAATTAAGAGGCCAGCATCCTCGGGCTGCGCGCGCAACACATTATTTACTATTTTACAATACACATCACCATTTTTCATTATTAATTGCTTAGTGATCAATACCTACAAGTCTGTTTTGTCTTTCACCGACAAGAATCTGTATGTGTACTTCATAGTTAAGATTATTTGTTATTGTTGTAAGTCCTTCTGCGTATTTATCTTATTTTACTTCCATTTGCATCTAAATCTTGTTTCCTAAATTGCCCTAATTCCTGACCACCTCGCAAGCTGAAACTTGCGCAGAATATTTATTTCTGACGACCATAGCATAATCAGTTAATAGTTAATTAATTATTTAACTATTTATTAATAAGTTAGTAATTTTGTTGGTTAATCTGTCTCTTAATTTTTTAAACTAAATGTAACCAATTCTCCGACTATTTTGAAAGCCGAAACGAAATTTGATTTCATTGAATTAAAAAAAATTGTTCCAAATTTTGAAGGAATGCTTTTTCGAATTTGGCAGGAAGTCATTACAATCGACGTATATAAAGGATTTTTTAATTTTTTTACGTCGCGAGGTCTACTGTTCACAGAACTACTAGTAATGTACTTTTAGGTTGATATTGTAAAATTATTTATTATCAAAACAAACTTGGGGGTGGCTTAATTAATTTACTTTTTTTGGGTCTCTAAGTCTAATGGTAGTGCAACTACTATCACTACATTTTTTGAGGCTCTTATATCCCCTCTCTTAAGATTTTTCAAACTACTCCTATGCTACCTCCCCCCCCCCCCCCCACAATTTATAGAAAATTAGTT
>KZ651937.1:21337-41561 GCA_001010745.2 Gerris buenoi
TTTTTTTTTTTTTTTTTTTTTTTTTTTTTTTTTTTTTTTTTTTTTTTTTTTTTTTTTATCAGTGCTGATGTTTAAATTCAAAGTTTTAAAAAAATAAATTTTTTAAATTTGTTTCTCCTCACTCTATAAATATAAAGTCTAAAATTACGTAATATCATGGTGAATGGAGTTCAAGAAAAGAAAAGAAGAGAATTTAGTTAGAAAAAAATGGGGAGAATTTAAGAACAGTTAAGATAAAGTTTCTCTTAAGCAAAGTGGGTCAGGTGGAACATAGTAAGGGTTTATTTAGCGAAGTGCTGGTGAAGATATGGGGCCACGAGCTTACTGGCTCCATATATTTCATCACTATATTTCTAGAGAAGGATATACAAAACGTAAAAATAAAAAAAAATTTCATGGAGCCTACGAAGAATATTTAACATGTTCTGGCAAAAAATTTATTTTCTTTCCCAAAAAGTCTATAGCACTTAAGAAAAAGATCAAGTATTTCTACTTTCACATTATATAATAAAGTCACTAAAAAAAGGGAGAAAAGTAACGAAATATTTCCTGTGAAAGTTTTTTAAAAATAAAAAAACAAAATAACAATATACTATTAGAATAAGTTGTTATGTTAGCTACAGTGTGGCAAAATAAACTGTTTTCATTTCTAAAGAAGAAAAATATGTATATAATAGTTTATTAAAAAAGTATTTTGCAACATAAAAGTTATTGCATGTATTTTGTACAACTAAGAAATAGGAAAAAAAGGACTATACTAGAAAATCATGGATAGTCAATTTTAAAAAGTAATTTCACATTATGTCAAAAGTTTCTGTTTATATAGTGAAATAAGTTCTTAAGGTAAATATTGTTCGACATGTATTGTTCGTTTAAACAGCGTAATATAAGTTAATTATACTAAGTTTATGTTTGTAATACATAATAATATATTATGATGATGTAAGTGTAAAGGTGAATACAGATTATTCTGACGTGACGTGTTCCCACGTCACGTCAGATACCGAGTGACCACGTCAGACATGAGGTGGTGTTCACATTGTTCTGACGTCAGACACATGAAAGAACAGACTCGAGCTTGTTGCCCAACCCGACAATTGGTTTTGAACCTGCAATCATGAATGTACTCCCTGTTTTTGACATGAGCTATTTGCTCTTCTAGAGACTGGATGCATCCTATTAATCTGGAGCGATATGAATACGGGGAGTTCCAAAATTTAACGTCTCAACTAGTAGAAGATGAAGAGCGGTTTAAGTGGTATTACGTGGTGACAAAAACTAAATTCTACCATAGGGTAATAAAAAAAAATGTAGGTAATCTTAAATATTCCCTGTTGTTGTTATATAGAACTATAAAATATGGACATTGTTATATATATTTGTTTTTATGAAGTGCGTCTTCTATTTCATCCCAAGTCTCCTTTCGTGAATGTTGATTTTGATATTCCTGGTTTTTTGGAGAAGGATTCACCCGAACATATTCAATTAACATGTCTTAAAAAAAAATCACCATCCAAAAAAAAATCTTTTAAAAAAATCACTAAAAAACGGTATTTAAACCCGTAGTAAAAAACACCTGGCTCTTCTGGTGCCTTACCACGTCTGAAGAAATATCTGGAACTTTAGATATCCTTCCCACGCGCCATAAGGCGTGTGGCGTCAGATAGCAACAAATCTCGCGTTCCCACGTCACGTCAGAACAATGTGAACATAGACTCACAAAACCCTGTGTTACTTTTTTATATCACATGCATTATGACGTCGTCCCATGTAACGTCAGAATAGTCCGAATTCAGCTTAAGAGTTATTCAGCTCATATTCCAACAAGACATAACAGAAAGAATTAATTTTTAATCTTTCTTCCCAACATTCATTGATTAAAAAGATATTATTTAACATGAATTTGAAGGAATGAAATCAAAACTAAATCTCAAGTTTCAGCTCGAAATGACTGGAAGAGTGTTAGCCATTAGCCCTCCAAAGATTTTGACAACAGGTAGCCACAAACAATATCGAATCTAATATAAAGGATTTAAAAGACAAAGAATGTAAACTCTCAAAGAATGCGTAAGCGCTATTAGACAAATCAGAATTCTTTCTTCTCCCATTCTATATACTATCATTACTATTAT
The DNA here is from genome assembly GCA_001010745.2 of Gerris buenoi. NCBI lineage: Eukaryota > Metazoa > Arthropoda > Insecta > Hemiptera > Gerridae > Gerris > Gerris buenoi. The sequence continues at coordinate 23,470 of KZ651937.1, forward strand.
TGAGTTAAATATAATGTGATTTTAGAATGAACGCTAACAATAATTAGCAACTAAGATTCATTGGTTCTATCAAATGGAATAAAATGATAACATTTAAAAAAAGATACATTGCAAATCGACTTTAGGCTCAAGAATTTGAAGATTAAAATGTAACCAGCTTTAATAGAACCAGCTTTAATCTGGGCCAATTTCAACGAAATTTGGCATAAATGTTCAGAAAAATCATACCCCCGAGGCGAAATCGAGAAATGAATTTTAGCTCCGAATTTGGGGGTGCTACCCCCAAAAACTCTGTAAAACGAGGAAAAAATTATTTCTCGAAAACGATTCCGACATTTTTGATTAAAAAATTCTAAAATGTATAATCCATTTAAATATAAATCTAACGATATAAGCCGTTTTCCCGGGAAAAAATCTAGTCCCTGAGAAAATAGTTTAAAACGCGGACAGAGAACCCGGGTTCGATTCCCTACCCAGGAGAAGCTATTTTTATGATAAATTATTATGAAATAGGGTGCGCGGACGTGTCTGATTTTACGAGTTTTCTGTTTTTGTCCGTAATATTAGAGATAAAAATATAATTTTTCGTATTTGGGTTCATCAATATATTCTTCAATGGTGCCGCGAGCCCGATTTTTTATTTTCCCCCTCCTTGCCACTTAAGTGATTCTTAAATCCGATTCTATTTATTTTTTAAAAAATGTAGCTCGCGGCACCAAAAGCCAATTATCTAAATACTCTAAATCCCAAATTNTACAAGAACCATAATATCTGAAGATTATAATAAAGATTTTAGTATCGACCATGATTTTATAACAACATGGACATTATATTATAATATTCCAAAGACTAGACACATTAAATTATTTCATCTTCATTTTCAATCTTCAAACGTTCAAATAAAGAATTAAATACTTCAAAGTAAAATTATCATTTTCTAAAAATAAAAAGCTCAATATTACTTTTCTTACAAAAAACAAATAAAACTACGACATTGATAACGCGAATCCATATAGTTATGTCAGTTGAAATGTAAATATTGTGACGTTTTAGAAAACAGAAATACGCGGCAATCTTTAATAACCTTACGCTTACGTAGAATTGTCACCTTGTTGTGATTGTCAGAGGCATCTAGCGGCAAAAGTATGCAACAAGCTTTAGGGTATACGCAGCCTTAAATGTACAAACAAAAACTAATAAATGGAAAACATTGGGCCCGAGTAATTATGAACTCGTCTTTGAGAGTTAATTCCACCAACCAGCTCTAATCAGAAACTATCTAGGTATACAAATTAGTGGACTAAAAACTCGGATAAAATAATTTTAACTAAAAATTAATATAATGTTCTAAACACCTTAAAATTAATTTTTAACTCTAAATGGTTTTGATAAGGAAAACATTAAGATTTTTGCAGTAGGAATTTTCTTTAAATAATACGATTTAAACAGATTTTGGTGAAGTTAAGGCGAAACTTAATCAAATAATATTGTTGAGTAGATGTTAGAAATTAGATGAGTTGCTCTTGGTGTCAGGTGATGAGAAGTTAAGGTAATATTTGATATTGTATGAAGACAAAGACAAACAGTATTATCTTGTAGTTGTGTTATAGTAGACTCTAGGCAAGGCAAAGAAACGATTTGCAACTTGGGGAACGTGTTCTAGAATCAGGACAGCTAGTTGAGAGGAGTTTTCCTATGATTCCAGCTTATTTAACTTGGCTTATGCTTAGCCAAGCTAAATTAATATTTATGAGTATTACTACAAATGTATATCGAGAGCGACGGAGAAAACAAAACCCAAAAGGGGAGCGAGAAAGAGCTAAATCATAGAGGTTTGATTAAAAAAAGGAAATAGAAGACGATTTAAAGCCCAAAAGCCAATGCAAATTTCAAACAACCAGAGGTATTTCTAGATAGAAAATAAACTAGAATCTGGGAAAAATAGTGTACCAATTAGTGTAGCAGTAGCATACCTTCCTCAAATTGCAACTTTAAAGATATTTTTTGTTACGACCGATTATCATATATGACTAAATTTGTCCATCATATTTGAAAACAAAATCCGACGAAATGGTTTTGTTTTATTACACGAATAGAAGTATTAATTTGGTAATATATTTAATATGCACAAACGGTAAAATAAAAAATGTTTTCAGTAGTAAATATTATAAATAATGTTAATTGTCGAATACCGTAATTTTAAATTGGGTTAGACAAAATTACAAGAATAAATCACTTTGACTAAGCAAAACATGAACGATGTCAATGTGTAAGAAAAGGGTTTCAGGCCGGACAAGAAATTTAAGTACATAGGATGTGGACCTCATAAAGTGAGAAAAAAAGTCATTAAAGGCCATCCAGACGAAACATCTTAACGAGAAACGGATCTATTGAGATGACAATACGAGTGAAACATAAGAAGGGGATGGAGCGAGGAAGACAACAATCTACATTGAGTAGGGATCAGATTCACTGGAGGAGAAACTTGGCAGGAAAAAGGAAGAGGGAAGATTGGGAACAGATAACAAGGACCAGTGTCATCTCCTAAAGGAGCTAAACTGGGTTGAACTAACAGGAACAAGCTATGGGTATCACAGATATGGGTGCAACAATGAACGTACTTATTACTTAGATGCTTTATGAATGATTCTTATCTGTGATTAGCTCATAAAACTCTTGATCGTCTAATTTGTTTAAGCTACCATCATAACTTGTTTTGTCCATATAAAACTTAATAAAAACAATCAAGGCTCTTTTAACAAGGATAGACAAATAATTAGGAACAAATAAAAAAGGAAATAAATAGATAGTTTCAACCAAGATGCGAGATATGTTTCTTATACAAACATCTCTAAAAATCAGAATATTCCAATTATAAATATCTTTCACTATATTATTATGTTTCTTGCGATAAAGATGACTAATAAATAAATCTTATAATGAAAGAATAATCGTGCTATAAAAAAGATAAAGTTAGAAAATCTTATCTTAGTCTTTCCATTAGTGTGGTATACAGCTTCCACACGTCATATTATTGAACGAATGGTCAAATAAGATTTGGATCTGTTTCGATTCCAAGTGGGATCACGCTTATTTATAAATAATAATACTACATTTGCGCAGATGGTTGAAATAATTATTTAATAATTTTAATTTCTTAAAGATCAGATGAGTAGGTACGTAATGAAATAGGTAGTTGTAAAAAATAAAATTTGTTCACAAGTGGAAGAGATACTATTTGTTGTAGAAGGTTGAAACTTATTTGTGACTAACAATGGGTTAATTGTGATCTATCATCCATTATGATTAGTTAGTTCTCAAAATATTTTTGAAAGGCCCACAGACACTAAACCAAAAATGTTCCTGGATGTCTGAGACGAATTACTGTCTTGGAAATTTTCAATTTGGAGACGACAAACATTCGTTCTGCAGAACGATAAAAATACTTCTGTACCTTCAATAAGCCTGCAGGAAGCAGTAAAGAGGGAAATCGAAAAAGTAAGTTAGATAAAACAGCAATGTGATACAAAAAAAAAAAAAACACTATGATGACTGCAAAGAAAGAAAAAAAAATGAGTAAAAAGTTTGTCCTTCAAAATAGGGATAAATAATGGCAGGAGTAAGTACAAAATCTGGAAGACACAAGGCCATCTAAGAGGGCATTATAAACTTATATTGGTAGTAAGGGAGAAAATGAAAATCGACACAGAAGCTATAGATATTTACAAGAAAAAATCATCCCGAGACAACTCAGACTAACTTTCTCATATAATCTCCGTCCCAGTCTGATAAAAAACATTAATATATTGTTATATAATTGCAAGATAAAAATAACTTTTTATATACATATTACTTTTTAAAATTTTCTGTCATAAATCATAAATTTGAAACCTGTCAAAAATCATCAATATGATCATAAATATGGGTCATGTCAAAACAAATTAAATAACTTGCGGATTTTTTCCGAACTAACCTTCCATACAGTAAAATTTGCTGAAAACGAATTAACTATTGCTGGAAGATGGCTAAAAGTATGAAAATAATGCATTGTCATCGTGTTCAGAGCTATTCTAAAAATTTCAAATGTCTAGCTAGTCGGGAAATTAGTTAAAAATCGATTGCAAGATTTGTACTGGACAAACAAAAGCAAGCTAATGTGCTAGCTGTGGCTGTGAACCCACCTTTAGAAGGGTTCCAATAGAACCTGCCGAGTGAAGTGAAAGTCCCACCAGGCACCACCGTCTACTCCAATTATCCTTTTAAACAATATTATAATAATAAAATGATAAACTCATCATGATTAGCTATTAATTTGTTTAATATTAAATATTTATTGCAATAAGCACGCTTCAAGTTGTTGAAATTTTCACTGATTTTGAAAGAGATATCTTTTTTGAAATTTTTAATAATGAACATGCGTACAAAAAAAAACCGAATGTTGCACTTAGTCAATTTCTTCGCCTGACGGTCCACAGACCAAGGCTACCATTTTGTAACAAATGTTTATATTGCATTTAATTTTATTAATTAACAAAATAACTCACAATTTCTAGGTAAAACGAAACTCATGAAGAATCATTACTATTCCTCCCATTTTGCATAACATTTATACTAAATGTTTATAATCATTTTTGAGCATTTAGTTTTTACGTAAGAGAGGGAACAACTTGTCGTAATTTAATGTCCGGTCAGAATGATTCATACGTGTGATAACAGGATAGTATAGTTAAAATGAAGATTCCTAGACAAAATAATCCTATTAATATAATATGTGAATGTTCTTTATGTCTTGATGATGTGTGTGTGTTGTGTCTTAACATAATGCATTGGAAACTTGGATTTTATTACGGAGCTGGGTCCAGACCCAAGAGGAGATGCTACCTCCTAATCACGCTACTGGGAAATAGACGTCTGAAATAATTTTATCACAAATTTTATACAGCGAGTAAGTTGCAACTGTGATAGTTCTTCTATACAGGAAGAAAGAAGGCAGAATGTCGTCTTGTAAAGAATAAGATATAGGAAAAATGAGAGAGAAGATTTAATACATTATTTATTGCGAATGACGTAGGGCTAAGTGATATAGATCCGAGTGACACATGAAGAAGTGAAGTAGCTTTTCGCAGGGAGTGATATTGGAAGAAGGTGAGAAGATATGCAGTAAATTAGGGCGAGAGAGAGAGAGAGAGAGGAAGAAGCGAGACATCGGACGAAGGTGAGAAGAGATGCAGTAAATTATAGCAAGAGAAAATGAGTGAGGGAGAAGAAGCGTGAGAGTGGTTGAGGGTAACAGGAAGAAGTGAGAGACAACTAGGGGTTGTTGTCCCGGGGGTTGTTATTGATCTTTTGCTCCGCCTCCGTTCCAACCCCACCCCGTCACTATATACCCTTACGTTCATTCACACCTTAACCTACATAGACTATCAGTACTCTACTCACCTTCCCCATCCACCCAATATTGATCACAAGTATATAAGCATCTTAATAACAATCTATTCTATGTTTGTCTGTTGCTTACTTCAGAAAACATTTTTATATTTTTAAAAAATTGAAATCTCAGACTTAAATCTCTCTGGAAGAAACTGGTAAGATAAATTATCCTTTAAGAGGCGGTTAGACAACCTTGAGACCAGATTCCCTTTTAATGAACTTAATCCTGCTAAGTATATTACCTTAAGAAATATTGGTATTTTAATACATAGATTCCTTAGTAACTCAAAGATCTTGAAAAAGTAAATATATTTACAGTCAAGAAACAATAACAAAATTAACAAACGAGATCACTTTTGACTACGATACGTTTTATCATATGTAATCGTTTTATTGATAAGAGTAATAAAAATAGACTGCCAATCAGAGAGGTACATTGCTTCCCCGCATCCAATCATGTACTTTATTGTTATATTTGTCACTGTCAGTCAAGAACTGACAGTGTAGATTTTATTTTTATTTTTTTGTTTAGTTTCATTTTAAAAGTTGACCAGACTATATTTAAATGTTTACGGACAATTATTTAGAAATAAGGGAAAATTATAAGAAAGAAAGAACAATTACAGAAAGAATAGCATAGATTGAGAAGATAAAGGAGCAGACTCGAAGAAAGAACACTTTTGGATACTATTTTGACTCGTGACAACTCTAAATTCAAAATTAACCGTATTATACTATTTTCCCTACTAAATATATTACCTGTAAAAAAAATATAACGTTCTTGTCGTTACAGTAAACATTTAAATGGTAAGTAAAAATGTAATTAAATTTTTGAAATTACCTTTGGAACTTAATTTGGTAAAGTAAAAAATTTAAATGGTAAGTAAAAATTTAAATTAAATTTTTGAAATTACCTTTGGAACACTAGATCATAAATTGAAACTCAGAAACTAGAAATGCCGCGGGGAAAGAAAGTGTGTAAGAAGCAGGACGAAGAAGACTTGGACAGCCTTAAGCACCATTCACGTATACCGAAACGTAGCGTGTCCAGCACGTAACGTGGCAGACACGGCACAGACACTAGTTTTCACACCATACAGACAACTCACTCACAGACGCCGACAGACAAACTAGTGAGTTAAATGCAAACTTACCTACTACAAGCATGTTTAAAAACTTTTCGGTTGAAGAATTAGCTGTGGTAGCAATTTTGCTTGAAGAAGAAGAAGAAGAAGGAACGAGATGGGATCGCGTTCAAGTAAAGCAAAAGAGGAAGAAAAGATTTGCCGTGCATCCAATGAATGTAAAAAGAAAAAAAGAAGGAGAATTCTACACACTCTACAAAGAGCTACAAGACGATGAAGAAAGATTTTTTAAATACTTTAGAATGAGCCAATATGAGTTTCAAACCATTGTACCAGCGATCACTTAAATCATATAGGAAGGAATATCCTCAAACCAATTCTATTAACTTTTCGTTGTTCATCACTGATTCAATAAAAAAAATAATGTGAAAAATAGTCATTGACGCCACAGACACGCACCAGCACAGACAAAGTAATTCATACCAAGCGTGCCAGTGCTACAGACACTGACAGACATTCACAGACAAAATATTCTTTACGACAATACTGGCCGTTGCTGGCGCGTGTCTGTGCGGACACGTTCCGCTCAATGTCTGTAGAAGTGAATACTCATATAGATAATACATGTAATATTTTTTTTTTGTGTCTGTGCTGGTACGGGCTGGACACGCTACGTGTCGGTATATGTGAATGGTGCTTTACAGTTGTCATAAAATCAATTGGATCGGTATCCGCTACAATACGGCGAAAGAAAAGTGAAGTGTCACACTTAATTAAAGATACCGGATGCCATCCAGAGCACATGAGTATTTTATCAGCAGCACTCAGCGGTCTTGTACGACTAAAGAGAGACCTGCAAGTGCTGGTTGATAGACTTCAAGAACTCGTGGCTCCCGATGCACCGTATCTGATTAAGTGTGATCAAGACTTGAAAGATCTGGAAGTGTTTATAGGCCATGTAGAAGAGCTCTTGAACACAGCCAAACCAATATTAATTTTAAAATTATAGTTACATTACTTTATTGTTATATTGTTTATTGTTTGTAAAAACTATTAATAGTTTTAGCGATCTTTAACACTTCATAGCGGTGTCGCTGTTGGTTTTACTAAACATTTTATGTGAAAAAATGTTTCTCATTGAATAAATGAAGGTTTATTTTTTTCCCGACCTAAAATTCCAAATTTAAATTTGAAGTTCACGTTTACGCGAGCGTTGCGCGTGAACGCTTGGACGAATAATTTTGTGCAACGAACTCGTCCTGAGCATTGGTAAAATGAACATGTCTACTAAATTTCATCAAAATCAATTAATCGTCACACGTTTCGTAATTCGCGGACACACAGACCGACAGATAGACAGACAGGCGAAACGACAAAAAAAAAACGAGAATAAAAATGTTCCCTGATGTCTGAACCGGATTTCTGTCTTGGAATTTTTCAAATCGGAGACTTAAAAGTTTTTCGTTCTAAAAGTGAACAAAATGCTTCCGTTACCTTCGGTAAGCTTGGAAGCAAAATAAAATGAATTACCTAATGTTGATGATTATGTTGTTGACCATTATCAAATATTTTTGTTTAAAAAGAAAAAAAATATACATAGTTAATTTTTTAAAATATTTCTTCTGGAGTTTTAAAACAAACAAATACTCGATCGGTAAGGAATTGAATTATTGGACAATTTATCATTGGGGGAAAACATTTTGAGTTGTAAAGTTCGCAAAATGATTTTTTTTTGGGGGGGGGGGCAAAAGGGGTTTAACTTGTATACCAAATTTCAAATCCCTTGCTACAATAGGTCGGGTGGTGATTATTGGTGCGACGGACAGACGAAATACCAAAAAGAAAATGCTTTCTAGGTCGACCTCGAAACCCTAAGAAGAAAGCAGACGATTAAACGATAAAATAATAACTTCAAATGTTTCTTGAACATCTCGAAATTAACACATTATGTTTATTTCTAACTATTTTCTATTGTGTATGGCTGCTTATCCAGGAAGATAGATCTATAAGTAAGAAGTAAAGTATCTTAGTTTTTGGTTTGTCTTAAACATCCCAGTGAGTTCATTGTCGGTTGGGTCCTCGTCTGCTTCTCTCCACGACAGTGAAAAGTCCTTAAGTCGTATTTTATCACAAATTATAATTGACACTTGTATAAATAGACTTGACACATTGTATAAATCCATCGTTCGCGCTTTCACAGATTAATGTTTCACATAGATCAAATGTTTTCTCACTCTTTTCCATCAGCGGGTTATTTAAATAAGACATGGTTTTTTCTTTTTCTACAATAAAGATGAATGGGGGGGGGGGGGAATAATAAGACATACATTTTTCAAGCCGTAATGAGGCAAGCAAGGAAATATTGTGTGAAAAATGACGCTCATTTTGTTTAAGTTTGCATACAACTACGATGGTGCATGTATAAAGAATGAACTATTGCGATACTGATAGTTTAACAATTCATTTGCATGCTTCTCCTTCAGCCAAATTACATGACATAGCATAGTTTTATACATCAGCGCTCTTTTTTTAACTTGAGCTACTTCCTCACAAATTAAAAATAAAAGTACTTACAATATCGATCACTATAACGTAGATATAACTTAGGGTGAGATCGAACACAAAATTTGAAACTGAAGTTACATAATATGTATGTATGTATATATATTATATATACATACATACATAAAAAAAAGTTTTAAATTTTAGGAATAAATTCAGAATGGTCTGAAACGGATTTCCATGAAAAAAAATTTCAAAAATTTGAATTAGAAAAAAAAAACAGATAAAGAGAAACCGGTGTGTCAGGATGGGGGATTGTTAAAATAAACATCATCGTCTTGTTCCACCGTCTAACCCTTCGGTTTTGGCTTAAGTATTTCAAATCCGAGTTAAAGGGCTCTTGCTCTTGCCAAGGTCTCGTTTTTATATCAGACATTCTCGCCGTATTAAATAAGGTGTGTGAATTTTTCTCGTTCTGCGAAGCGAAATCTTTTCATGTTAAGTGATTTTTTTTATTTCATGATAAAAGAAGAAAAATGTATGCAATATGTCCACAATATTTTTCGTTTTAACCTATTATTCATGTTAAGCGTTTTCGCGTTAAACGTGTTTCACTGAGTTTAGTAATAAAGCTACTTACTTTGATTTGAAAATCAAAGATTGCAATATCGAGTTAAAACCATGCTGTCAAAACAAAAGTCCAACAAAGTGATCAAGATTGAACTTTATGGAAACCTATTATGTATCTGCGAATGAAGTAAAATCTGATGAAAGCACCCCAACCAAAGCTTGATTATAGGCGAGGTAATATCCGGTGAAATTGATAACATTAAACGTAATCATCCCATATTTCATGAGTACCGCTTCGATAGTAATTTGAGGAATTTCAATTTGCTTTATCTAGTTGGTGCAAACTCTGTAGAAACATCGACATGACAGGCTCGCCAGCTCATTGACATCAAAACTCATAATTACACAAATTTACAGCTACTAATTCATTTTAAACATGTCGCTTAAGCTCAAAACATTAATCTAGATATATTCACGAAATTTTTTAGGTATTTTTTTCTGTCTAACACATGGAATACTAAATGGAACTTGAAGAAAGCTCTAGAGAACAAGTGTAAACACTTATCAGGTCCTGATTTACCAATGGGAAGACTGGGCATTTGCCCAGAAAGCTGATTTAGAGGGGCGCTAAAATCACGTTAGATTTGCCCCCCCCCCACCTCGATTAAATGATTAATAAATTAATACAAAAGTATTCTATAAGATCTTTACCTCAAACGGGGACCTGGCACTTAATAATGTTCACACATATATGTATACAAAGGTCGAATTTCCAGAGGTGAAACCATGTTCCACACTCTACATTAAAATTCGAAGTCAATAAAAATGTAAGCGTAACCCATTTATCAGGTCGACTTTTGGCTAAACACTGCCAAATGTTTCCAAATATTTCTGTCAGTTAGGACAAAATACCTAATTCTTCTTAAGGAATTCCAAATATTGGAACGTGTGGGATACATAAACAGATCCAAGCCTAATTCCTTTATTTATACCTTCTAATCCACTGTTAATTTTGCTAACCAAATAAAGGCAAATAATTTTTTTTCGTATGTTTTTAACGGACGTTTTAGTCTTAAATTTTATTCAGCTTAGAAATAGATTTAAGAGATTGTTCCTTATTCATTATTAACAACAGTAAAAAGCATTTCATAAACAAAAACTCCATAACAAAATTTCCCTAAAAACTAAAAGGAAAAAGTATTTCACTTCTCTATAAAAAAAGAGGGTTGTTATAGAGAAAAAAAACTTTAGACTCGGAATTTTTCCATTAGTAGAAATTGTATTAGAGGAGCACACCCTTTTTTGATCCACTTGGTATCCAAGCTAGTTCACAGTTCACATCTAGCAAAATCTTTTCTTTTTTATGACTGTTCAGACCCTTTACCAATCTCCTCGCCACTCTTCTACTAAAGTGGCATTGAGGATTAAAAAAACCCTCTGCTTCATCAAATCTCTAATTTAAGATAAAACCTTTTTAATTTAAGCAAGAAACATTCTAAAGAAGTAACTATAAAAATGAAAGAGATCTACTCTTAACTTTAAAAAAAAGAGCATTAAAATAAACAAGCGTTAAAATAACCAATCTCGTTTCTGCTTTTATTCTTATTTTTTTAAAAAAAGATTGACAATACATTAAAATATAACAGATGAATGTGAGAACCAACAAAAAAATTAGGAAACATTACTTTTATGCTTGAAATAGAGGTCACTAAGTAATTTTCGTCCAAGTTTTATGAAAGTAGAAAATTATTATAAACCACAGAATACATTTCAGTCAAATACGATACCGATGGTAAATGCACCGAAACTGCAAGGGGGAAAAATAAATAAAACAACAGTGTTTATAGACGGCCATTGAAAATTCGATATTAAAAACCATTTTCTTCATTAAAGAAAAAAAAAACTAATAAATTAAATGTCTATGCCAATTTTGATTCATCGGTTCAATTTAAAAGAATTTATTAGATGAAAGCTGATCCCTCAATAGTTACTTGGTAGTTAGTTGTGGGTCATTAGGGATGTAGGTATTAATAAAACTCTCCTATCTCATTGTGCTGCTATATTTGGACTTAACTTAAGTCATTATCAAGCATCTACAACATATTAATCCAACAATATCAACATATTATCTCTAATAGTCTTTACAACTATTAATACTGTTCTTATAATAAAAACCTTATGGAAAATAACAAATCTTACCAAGTCAAAGTGAAAGCTGAGCTATTTTTTATACTGGTACTTGCATTATGCCCCTCGATTTAAGACCTGTAATCTCCTGAAGAATAAAACGAAAAAATTTTGCTCTATTTATCAGAGATGTTACTCGGATAGAAGGCCGGAAATCAAAACTTAATTCCAAATATATAATGCATTGGACGAACAGTGAAAAGTAAATGAAATGTAGAAAGCATTGGCAATAGGGAAAAGTATAGAGGCACGGTGGCATAGATACTCGTATATCAAAATACATACAATAGTAAAGGCTAAAACAGTAAGTGGAAGTGGAGGCACAGAAATTTAATAATACCTATAATTTGATTTGACATGAAGTTTCAGCACTTCTAGTTGAACGCTTATATCATTAGTTACTGTACTTGCCAATGTTTTGCTCTAAATAATAGTATATAGACACGTACTTATGTAGTCCGTGGTGTCAGCTTAAATTAAGGCACCTAATGAATCGGACAGAAATTAAAGTTCACCACTGGAAGACCTAACACTTCATGATGTTTTCAACCCTGAAAGCTTCAGAAACTGAACATACATAACATATACATACCGAGCATTGATTTTGTTTTCTGTGGCGACAATAAAATAAACTTAATTCCTTTTTTTTTATCTTACTGGTGGTCACTCAACTAAGAACATTATGTTTTAAAGAAATAACACGATCTAGTTCTAGTGCAGGCAGAACTAAGAATTTCCCTTCACTTTAAAACGGATATTAACAATACAAGTGTTAATAGCCGCGTTGAAAAAAAAAAAAAAAAATCTTAGTATTCTAAAGCTTTTATAATAATCTGTTATTATACATTTTTTTGGCACCCTCTTCCAAACAATTGAAAATACAACAATGTGTCGGAAAGGGCGTAATAGTAGGACCACCTGGCACATAAAAGAGACAGAACCCGTGCCAAGGTCAATAGATTCAGCACTTTCCCTAGTCCCTAGGGTTCAAAACTATATCATTACTTCCAAATTATTACTCACTTCAATTTAGTTAGCAGTAGCAACACACTCTATTGATTGTATGAAATTTTAAAAAGGGTCAGAAAGTTGTCCTAGTCTCGTCCTTGGAGAAAGTCTGTTTCGCGGTTTTGTTTCAATGAAAAATGAAAGAATTAGAAAGGATTAATTGGATTTGACAAAGATGGACGGGACCAATTGTACTGCTATGGGGTTATGTTTCAGTAAGGGTGAAGAAGAGTGCGGGTTCCCTCCGTGGTACAAGAAGTATTACTATACTAGCTCTCCCCTAAAGGTTTTACAGTGTACTCGTGACTCACCCCTGATCAAGTTAGGGTAGGTCTAGAAAACAGCCAAGGGTTCTCCTTTTTATTCAAAGCTAAAATTCGATTCCGAAGGATACAACAGTCTGGCAAAATATTTCACCCTCATGAAGCCATTGCACACCCTCCTACATCTCGTATACTTTTACTTCAAGTGCAAGTAGTAAAATAACAATCACATACTTTCCCTCCAGGCGATTTGTTCCGTTTTATACGGAATATTGAATGGAGAAGAAGGATAAACTTAGTGGAATTACCCTACAACACACTACTGCGATTAAGTACAATCTGCAACTTTTACAGTAAAACTGAGCGTTGAATAAGTAAAATACAGCTTTTAAGAGAAGAAAATACACTATTAGAAAAACAACAGAAATAATTATTTCTGTAACAGCTTGGAAGAGCTTGACATTCTGAGTATAACTGCGATTAATTCATTGAACATAATGATCTCAAAATATACTTTAAACCTAAACACCAACTATTAGTGAATAGAAACGGTTCATAGTAATGGAAAAAAATAGAGATCTTCATAAAAATCATTGGAACCAGAAAAACTATTAATTCGTATATTACAATTCCTAAAATTTTAATTCCTAAATTTATAAATGCTTAAAAAACTGAAAGTTAAATATATCAAACATGTCCCAAACTATAAAATAATTCTAATGACGGGGAAACAAAAACAGGCCAAAATAAGTGGGTTGTAATACATTCTTAACGTATTATAGAATAACATGATGGATGTTATTCTTAATATAATTATGGTTATAACGTATATATAACCAACAGTTGATGATTATTACTAGACATACGATATCTATCCTATTATCACAATAATACAAATCAGACTAATATGGACTCCACAGACTAAGAATAAACAAATCAGGAATTTACATAAAATCAGTTATGTAAAGAAATATTGTTTGTTTTATAACGTGAAGATAACTAATTAAAAAATGTCTTATGCACTTTAATTAATGTTTCGAAAGGCATAGACCATCTAAACGTTTAAATTTATAAACTAATTAATTCAGCGTTTAAGGTTTAGCATTGGATAAAAAAGGCGAAGCATATATTATGTAAGGTATAGTTAGATTTCCACGGTGTGTTACTTAAAACGTACCTCAGAAAAGGATGTAAAAGATTTCAACGAAACGAAAAATATAAGTTCATCATACGTCTGAAATTCCAAAATACTAAAACAATTTAGAACATTAGCTTTTCAACATAGAATTAGAATATTAAAACAAAGGATGCTTATTTAAAATTAAATAATTCTCCTTATGTTAAATTATGTTAGTTACTCCTTATGTGAAGTTAAATTAAACATAATGAAGTAAGGGTTTCTTAAGACGCTTAAGAGGGCCCACATTAAACATATAAAGAATTTCTATAGCTTTTAAGTAGATTAGATGTAATAATTAAATGAAATAATGAGGCAAGAATTTCTCAAAAATATAGTAAGGCCATTATCCTAAAATTAATTAATTATTATACATTGTTATTTTGTACTACACATTTTCAAAAATCAGGTTTACCTCCATGGGGCAGGTATTTTTAAGCACACGGTATTATATATTTTATTTTTACCTACTGCAGTTGCACTGTCATGTCACTGTCACACATATTATTTATAGTGTTTGTTCACCCTGAAAATTTTAACTAAAACTAGTCTGGACTTGAAGCACTTGAAGCTTGAGGCAAGTTACTATATCCTTTACTGAAGCTAAAATCCATTTCCCCNACTCCTTGTATGTCACGGCTTAGCAGTAATAATGTTTACTGATTTCCTTTAGTATATATATGTACATGAAGAGAGCCCCTCTCAAATGTAGAAATAAATCGTAAAGTTTCAGCCTGGAATGCGGTAATGCAATAAGCAGTAAAAACTTGGAATGGCTTTCTATTCTTAGAGCTTCATTTATTCTGGATTGTACTACTGTTGTATTTTTTTCTATTTATTCTGAGTCAGACATAGCAGATTTCCCCCCTCCCTTGGTTTTCCTCTCTTGACATTATCCAGTAAATCCTTATCCACCCTGTTTTCAAACCCCTCTACACTACCTTAAGACGCTTAAGAGGGCCCACATTAAACATATAAAGAATTTCTATAGCTTTTAAGTAGATTAGATGTAATAATTAAATGAAATAATGAGGCATGAATTTCTCAAAAATATAGTAAGGACCATTATCCTGAAATTAATTAATTATTATACATTGTTATTTTGTACTACACATTTTCAAAAATCAGGTTTACCTCCATGGGGCAGGTATTTTTAAGCACACGGTATTATATATTTTATTTTTACCTACTGCAGTTGCACTGTCATGTCACTGTCACACATATTATTTATAGTGTTTGTTCACCCTGAAAATTTTAACTAAAACTAGTCTGGACTTGAAGCACTTGAAGCTTGAGGCAAGTTACTATATCCTTTACTGAAGCTAAAATCCATTTCCCCATCCTAAACTTTTGGATTTTCGGAGAGACGTATAGCCTAACTCTACTTTAATCATTTTAATAATTCACAATATACGGACCCAGAGTAGAGGGGATTCCCCCCTCCCTTGGTTTTCCTCTCTTGACATTATCCAGTAAATCCTTATCCACCCTGTTTTCAAACCCCTCTACACTACCGCAGTATCTCTAGGGAGAAGAATAAAGCAACGTGGCCAGAACAACCCTGGAAAATTTCCTCGACTTCCATCCCTCATTTTTATTAACAAAATAGCAAAAAAAAAAAAAAAAAAAAAAAAAAAAAAATAAAAAAAAAAAAAAAAAAGGGGGGGGGGGAAGGGGGGGGGGGGGGGCTTTTTTACCTTCTCTTTTTTAAAATATTTTATATTATATTATTATATGCAAAATGTACATTGGGATTGCTTCATTAATTTATGGCTTGTTTCTTTTGNTTCAAAAGGCTTTTTGTAAAAAAATATTTTTTCTAATTTTCAAAGTACGCTATTTTATTTTTTGAAAGAAAGAGGAAAAAAAACCTATATTGCATAGAAAACGTCAAATCCTCTATACCCCAATTGATAAAGTATTCAAACAAATTGAGCGAATAGTCCACATGTGTATAATGTATAATATATAAAGTTTAATATTGTTCAAATAATTCACTTTTGTTTTAATCTTATCATTTCATTGGTGATAATATTGAGACATTAAACACAATTTTTTTCTGCTCATCCCATATTCCTTTTGAGTTTCATAATTAAATTACGATCTCTATAGAGATCATAATGAAAGTAAAAAAAAGAAGAGAAATCTTTAGGTCAATGTTGGCCAGTATTGATTGTCGGCTCTGCCTAAAAGGGAAATATAAATTATTTGTAAGCAGTACTCCACGATATAACGATTTTGTAACACCACAAAGAAATGTCGATTCATTTCTCTACTTGTTCCATTATAATCAAGCAGTCAGACAGGATGGTGACAAGAAGATTTTCCATTCTACTGTACAATGGAAGCTTTGTGCCAAGGGAATCAGAGGCGTTCCTTTGATATACCGGGGAACGTCATTAATGGAATGGATCACCCAGTCTCTAAGAACAACCTCAATTAATAAAAGGAATTTCAATATAAAATATAATTATCTTTTTTTCAGTCAGAAAAAGCATACCTAATATTATAAAAGAAGCTTTTTAAATAATTTTCCAATTGTTACATTTTTATTTAAAAAAATCCAATTTAAACCTAAAGGGATTCAATTATCAGGAAGAAATATGACACATGAATTAAGAGTTTTACTAATTTGGCAAGATAACACTATCAATAATTATTGTGACAATTTATTTCTAGTTTAAACCCATCAGAAAGAGTGGGAAATGACGGGATGGCCTACGTGAAGATGTACTTTCCCTTTCTTTAAGATGGGCTACATACGAAAAAGATATACCTATTATTACGTATTCGTATTAAGTTATTTTTTTTTGAAATTGTAATATATTTATAAATCTAAAATGGAATTGGTTATAGATTCGATTTAAAAGGTGGGCCAAACATAGATACAGTAGAAGTAAAGCCCAGACTAATTTAATTTCTCTAAGAAGAGGAAAATCAATAATTATAAAATAGACCAGGGGTTTGGACTCCTTGTATGTCACGGCTTAGCAGTAATAATGTTTACTGATTTCCTTTAGTATATATATGTACATGAAGAGAGCCCCTCTCAAATGTAGAAATAAATCATAAAGTTTCAGCCTGGAATGCGGTAATGCAATAAGCAGTAAAAACTTGGAATGGCTTTCTATTCTTAGAGCTTCATTTATTCTGGATTGTACTACTGTTGTATTTTTTTCTATTTATTCTGAGTCAGACATAGCACATATTCTGTTGGTTTATATTTAAACAGCAATTCTGAATCAACCGAGAGGATAGAGAAAATATTAAAAAAATATTAATATATTAAATTAAAATAAAAGTATGTGAACTAACAAAACTTGAGACCAAAACTACTTCTCTGAAAAATAACTATGTATTAGCTAATAAAACCTTATTAAAATCAAGAATATGCGACGTTGCATACAATTTTACTGCAAAAAAGGGGTAAAAATTAAAACAGGAATTAAATTATCAGTTAAATAAAGAGAAGAAACCACTAAATTAGCAGTTACAGATAAGGTCATGTTTTACCTCTGCTTGCAAATACTCATAATAAAGGTATCATACACGAAACATTGTTCAAACTTACAGCGTATTTTCCAAACTTACCGGGAGGAATTTTTGGATTTTTAAAGCCTTAAAAAAAATACTCTGCCAATTAATGTGGCACATAGCTTCCTCGCAAAGAAAAGACCAAATTAAGAAAAATACTTAAATATCAAAAATTTGGAACCGCGCGGCACTGTTCCAGAAAATATTTAATAAAGTCGGGGAAATTTAAACATTCGTTGAAGAAACAAAGCCTCCAACAAGCACCAAAAGTTAGCACATCTATAATTTATTTAATAAACAAATATGAAACTGCAACCAAATCGTAGAAACTTCTGT
>KZ651937.1:41618-54102 GCA_001010745.2 Gerris buenoi
GTTGAAACTTATATGGGACCAACAATGGGCTAAGTATGACCTACCACCCAAATTTCATTAAATTCAGACGTGTAGTTTTTAAGATATGGTGGTTCGCAAAAATTTGTGACAGACCGACAGACAGACACGGAACCAAAAATGTTCCCTGATGTCTGAAACGGATTTCTGTCTTGGAATTTTTGAAATCGGAGACCTAAAATTTTTTCGTTCTTCAGAACGATCACATAGCTTCCGCTACCTTCGGTAAGCTCGGAAGCAAAACTTTAAAATATTTTATATTATATTATTATATGCAAAATGTACA
This sequence comes from Gerris buenoi, assembly GCA_001010745.2. Classification (NCBI taxonomy): domain Eukaryota; kingdom Metazoa; phylum Arthropoda; class Insecta; order Hemiptera; family Gerridae; genus Gerris; species Gerris buenoi. The sequence goes on from KZ651937.1 coordinate 41,923, forward strand.
TTGGGATTGCTTCATTAATTTATGGCTTGTTTCTTTTGTATTAGGTGAATCCAGGACGGAGGGATAGCCCACATTTCACTAGAGTTCGAAATGTATTTTTCCTCTAGGGATTTGAATTGTGTTAATGGGGAAATGAGTTTCAGGAAAATTCATTCATCTACGCCAATTTTCAACCAAAATTAGTACACAATACATATCCAAACAGCATTCAGACCACTTCTGTCTAAGGTTTAGAGTAAGTTCAACAACGCTGTGAATACAAACTATTATTTTCCTCTCCTTACAAAAAACTGAATCAATTCTATTTCAATTCCTAAACTTATAAATGCAAGTTAAATATCAAACAAGTAAAAGTAGAAAATACTAAACATTTTAAAATACAAAAAAGGACGAAAATTATCCTTGATAACAGTTATGTCTATAGTTAATTTTAAATATAAGATTTTTAGAGAGTAAACAATACCGATGAATTGTAAATGTATACATTTAACATGTCATACATTTAAATTAATGTAATATTATATTCTAGAATAATTTTTATAACCTTTAATCTAAAGAAGAATATCTGTCTCTTTGACTCTTAAAATAAAGGTTCCTACCAAAAACAGACGGACCATTCTTACAACTATTAGCTTGAGGATTAACCCTTGCAGTAAATAAGCTTAGCGTGAGGACTAAGTAGAAACAGTAATACTTAAACACATGGCATTAGTTAATCCACCTTGAGAAACATCGCTGACTACTAAGAAACACAAGAAGAGAGGAGGTTTCATTACAAATCCATTTCAGAGTTTCAGAGAGAGGAAGCAAAAAGACAATGCAGTATCCGTACTGATGGTTACATAGCGGAGTAAGGGACCCTTGCCTGCGGTTACCATCTTTACAGGCTTCCATAGAGTTTATAAGGATTCCCCTTATAAAGGTAAAATTTCTGTTCTACGACCTAGACTCTAGTAGTTATCTCTAGTCTTTAGAACGCCATCGAAACACCATTATTATACAAACAAATTAGTAGGAGCTAAATATTTACAAAGCAAAGAAACTAACCCGTATGCAATGTCTTTGACAAATAAGACACATGCAAATGTTGGAGTCATAGAACAAATTTTGTGGGAAATTAATGTTACCTACATTCTTACTGCTTCTTAAAAATCATTTCGGTGGTTATAATGCAAGTTAAAGTTGATCAATCATTTAAAAGTGAGGTTAAATAATTAAATATATTAATGCTAAAAGCTTAACTTTGGTGCCACAAAGTTTATCCATCGGATTAATAATTATTTAAATTTAAATAAATTATTACATTTCTTTCTCTTTGCTTAACACAACAAATTCAGTTGATTCCTTGTACATGCAATCTACCTAAAAAAACGCAGTTATTGTTTAATAGGCAATAAAATGGCACATAAATGATTTTATTTCAATAATTTATCTCCAAATAACAAATCACATCAAATGACTAAGAGAATGAAGAATAAATTTCGAGTTTACACATTTTTAAATACTGCGGTCAAACATATTACTATTATTCCTTACGAATTACTTATATCCTTGGCAAATAAATAATATAAACAAAATCTTATCATTAATTGTCAATAATATGCAATTTAAAATAACATTAGTTCACAATAAAGGAAATTAAATACGTTAATATAATTTAATTAAGTTCTTTAAAAAAATAGGCATAGTAGGACTTAAGTTGTTTTTAGAATGTGTGAGTTATCCTGGCCTGGTTGTACACATTATCGGTAATATAGGGAGAGAGGACAGCTGCGGTCGGTCGGACGCCATCGACAAAAAAACCATATAACACATCGAGGGGGAGATCCTACAAGCATCCAAACCAAACACCTTGCGGATCCTCTGCCTACTGCCATACGCCACGTTCCTAAACTCTTGTTGAAATATCATCTTCCGTTTCTTCCCCGCCTTAAAACATCCCTTCATTCTACCTACTGTTTTCATAAGCAGATTGCATTCAGATATTTTTTCTATAATAACTTGAAGAGATCACAATCTCCTCCAAAGGACACGTGTTCCGCTTTACCCATTCACGCAATCTTTTATGTTTAGGCAGTGATTTCCTTTTTATTTGAGACATAAACAAGACGCAGGATGCACCTCTTCAAGCAAATCCATCACAACAAACTTTCTTTACTAAAAAATAATAATAATAATGTAAGATTAAACCATACCGTATTCTAAGTCAATACCTATCTTATTATCGTCACATTGATTAACATTAAACTGCTCGAATTTTATTAATTTAAGAAATTCTAGTCAACAGTAATCCAAAAGAATCCGAGCGACGGGTTGCATTTTTATAATTATAATATGAATATTAAAGAAAGTGTAATAAATAAATCTCATACCAAAATCTGCAAAGTACCAAAAGTTATATTATAATCCAATAGTAGATTTAGAAACATACCTAAAACAAAGAGAAAAGAAATACCATTAGAAATCATATAGTTAGAAGAAAAGTATCGGTGACCGTTTAAATAAGTAAATTATATTTTTGTGAGGATAAAGGTCTGAAATGATTGGTCAGCACAAAAATACCAGGAAAATCTTAACAGACTAAATTTTACTTTCGATCGAGAATTTTTAAAAATTTCGTTATTTAAATATTTTACTCAGCAAAAGTGGCCTCAAAAGTCTGTATAAAATAAATATATATAGTTAAGGTTCGATAAAGAAACTTAAAACAACCAATTTAACACAACATAAAAGTCAGTGAAAAAAATGTCAAATTACAGGTGTTATTTATCTCAAATTTATTTAGAGGTCGTGATATAGTACATCGAAGGGGAAAAACTTTTTGATTTTTATACAAGATAGAGTAAACAAAACACTTCTAACCAGATTAAATAACAAATAGAGATAAATAATGATAATAAGGAGTCAAAAACATTCGTAGATGGAGGCACCACACTTTTGTAAAGTAGATATCTCTAAACTCCAACCTTGAGTACGGACAGTGTCCTAATAAAACAAATAATCATTAGTACTCTTCATTATAATTAATATCTTGTAAATAATCGAAATCAATGCTTTATGAAGGCAAAATATTTATTTTTGTTTAAGATTACTTCATCACCTTTTAATAGTGTTATCATCTTAATTAGTCTTATTAACTTTTCACTCCGTATAAAGGAATTATAAATTATAAAAAGAGCAACAAATCACAATGTTCTCATTTAAAGTTTCTTTGAGGTCCTACATCTGTCTTCGAGTAATAATTATTCAAGATGATTTGCACAACTGAGTCAGGAAAGAGTAATAGCAATTATTTGCGCAAATTTGGGAAAGTGTGGTGCTGGGCAAGTAAAGAGCCGAGCCAACGCAATTAATGGAGGGTACTTAGCTACAGTTGCCGACTCGAAGTAGCTTCAGACCGCTAACCAACCACTCACAAAACTTAGACCAAAACTAGACCGCCCCAACACAAGGATTCCTTCATTCCAGTCCACAAGAATAATTTTAATATACGTTCAAACTTAGATATTTCCATTAGGTCTTTTAATTGTCTTCAATTGCATTAATATATTCCATCCCTTTAAGCCATTATGTAACTTATTAGAATCTTACTTTACATAACTAAAAAGTAATATTTACATAGTTCACTCATTTGTAAAACCGAATTACAAAATAACAGGAAATGTCTTTAAACTTAAAACTCAGCAGGATTAAGAATAAAACTGATTTTGGATCATACAGAAACAAAATATAAATGAACTTCAAATTTCTCCTGTTCGCTGAGAATAAAAAGGGGTATAGTGTTTTAAAGCAGTAATATCTTAGAAAGGAAAAATATGTTTTGTTTAAGAAAGGTTCCTAAGCCCAGTAAGGCCGGCTAGGCCCTAGTGGCGACAACGTCTTCACTACTAACACTGAGATTTTAGACGTTAAATATTTAAAGCCAATGGCGTTCAGGGGAACTTCAAGGAGTATTTTCAAGAATAAAGAAGACTCACACGGTCAACTTTTGCCTCATGCTTCATTCCTTATTTGTTACTAAATGTTATGCCCTAATCAAATATCAGATCAGTACAGAAGTTTGCAAGTAGGTATTTAGAAGCCCCACTTATGCTATCAATCCTACCATAACTTGCACTGTAGTTAAATGATCCTTTAGCAATGATACACTTTACTTTGACTATCATAAATTGTTCATTAAATTATAAACACAGTTTATTTATACATAATAATATATCTTCAAATCCACAAAATATACCAGGGCGCTGTAATAATAAAAGGTATTTATGATCTACTTAGTTGACAGTATAAATAATATAATACCTTAATGATATTTAAATTCGAGAATTAGATTAGTAATCTAGAAATATAGATGAACAATTTATATTTTAAACATCCTAATTGGGCGCAGAATATGATGATTGGAATAAGTTGAAAAGTATCACGTACAACGGCTTATTATTATACACATTGTGTCTCCAAGCGTTAAACTTTAGGCAAGGAAAAGGAGATTGGGCAATCAGCCCTTCCAGACCCGAAGTTACCTTTTTACACACAATTGGCCCCCAGGGGAACCGATCCTGCAATATAAGCTACCACTAAACCCACACCTCCTAAATCGAATGCGATTCCAGCTACTCAACTGCTTATCCTCAGCCTTTTATGCCCGAAATCATTTTGTATTCTGTTTGAAATCAAACAATTTTTTTTCTAGAATTACTCTTGTTTACTGATGTTTATAAAAAAAACTTATTATATACATCGACCTAAACAGATCTGCACAGATTATTTTGAGAAATCAAATTCTTACCGAAGGAGAATTAATTAAATAAACAAAAAAAAAAATAGATACTCGTGCTTCGAATAGGAAAATATATCTCTAGTTACAAGTTAAGAGCGCATTTGTTCTTAAAACATCAAACGAGCTTTATTATTAAGAGGACTAAGCTCGGGTTTTCACATAATATGTCTTAGGTTTTAGAACATTCTGTTTCAACAACCCCGGAAACAGGTGTAAACTTTTTATATAAACAGCGTTTTCAATTAAAAAGCTGGATCATGCATATGTTATTACACTGATTCTAACTACTAGCAAACTGTATAACTTTGGCGACAAAAGGGGACAGGGATGTAAGGGGAAGCCTCTACCCAATATATAATTGGCAACATCGTACTGTGAAACATACCCAATTAGAATAACTTCGTGGTAATAATTCGCTTAACTGCGGTAAGCGTAACAGTAGCCTGCCGCTATTGTTTTAGCATACGCCGTAGACAATCTATAGTAGTATGCGGTCCGTAGCGGCCTGAAACCTACGAGATAAGCTAACCAGCACTTAGTTGATTTACGGTTCGAAACACTTAATAACTGGCTCTATAACTCAGGCAATAATAGAACCGTCATAATTAAGATATACGAGTACTAACTTAAATCAAGTAAATATTTAAGTATGAAGTATGTATTTATATAGAAATTTAAAATATTTGTCTCCTATTAAGACAACTGATCGTACTTCGTTAGTTTTTATGTTTTTGTCTGAAGTGAATATATTGCATCGGTTACTAATTACTACATTATTAGCACATAATAAAGTTACAATAATATATTAAATTTAAAAAAAGAATAAAAGAAACGTACATTTTTATTGACAAACAAATTTAATATTTCTTTTCTTTTCTCCTAACGTGGTTAGGATATATAAAAATTGGGTTTTTAGATTTTAGGCTTTTATATTTCTGGTATAGATGAATGTAGGTTGATGTTGGCGTTGTCAGTAACTCCGACTTCTAGAAAAGACCGTTCTTCATTTCCATTCTTTATCATTTCCAAATGCATACAGAATGTCAAAACCTTGTACTTCTTTTTTATAGAGAAAATGTATTCATGGATTTATGGAATAAAAACTGATGTATTTTGTATAACACATATATTATGTATAACATCTTTTCAAAAGGGCCCTACATTTATCTTTACAAATTATACTTGACACTTTCATATTTATAAAAAGGTCACATTTTATATGAGTTTATATATTTTTTTCTAAATATTTTTCTGGGATCAGAATGTATTGAATAATAAAACTTAGTTGTCTTTTGAAATATTATATCAAGTAAACAAGTCTTTGAAATAGAATAGAGGAGATGAAATTTAGGATTTTTTTTTTATTTAATGTATTAAAATAGAATTTAAGATTAATAACAGTACAGGAAGAACATTTTTTGACACTATAGACTAACATATCTTTTACTACATCCTAAAATTCTACTCTCATAAAGTATCGATAAACGAAAACATTTGATATCTTAAGATGCTAGGTAAAATGAAACACTGAAAAATTAGCTAAAACTTGGGTTAGAGGAGATAGCTGAAGGAAACTAGGATACAATAGGTCTTAAGGAACGACTAGGCAACACAAACTATTCATAAAAAAATTGAACACACAATACCAATACATATTTATAACAACTAAACATGGTTTAGTAAATATTTAAGTAGTTTTGTTCTAAATGGAAAAATGTATTATAAAGCAATTTATTTTAAGTCTTTTTAGGGAGTAATTGCTTATATATATAATGGAAGGGACCCGTTTTTACGTAAAGACCATACTTGGACTTTGAGCGCCATAACTTCTGGTTCAGGAATCAGAGCCAAAGATCAAAGATCTATAAGGCAAAGGCAGCTTGTATAGTATTTTGTCCACTAATAAAATATTGGTAAGACAATTTTATTATAACTGTAACAATGAATTAAGACACAAGCATATTCTAGTTTTTTAATTTGTTTTTTATCTGTTAGCGAGTTAGAAACTAGTTTTAAATAGTAGTAAATTATGAATAAGAAAGTAAAGCACCTCTCCTTGTTGAATAAAAAGGCCGTTGACATTGTTTGTTTTCCTTTCAAAGTTTATTTTAAGACATAAAGAAAAGATAATTATGTCAAGTGATTGAGTTGACGAGTTGAGTATTTATAATGAATAACCGGTCTTTAATAGGTAGGAAGACCGGTTTTTTACTGTCTAATGAGGAACTGGTCTGGAGGTTCATTCATGGTTGAGGAGGCCGGCTGCAACTTTACTCCTATCCCGGCCCAGAGGAGTACGATGAGTAGCCTTGTGTCTCCCCTATCCAACCCGACCCTAGTCTAACTTTATTCATTCCTTTTACTTTCCGTACGAGAAAACAAACGTGGATACGTAAAAATGACCTTGTACCTCTGCTGCGTGGCTGTTATCCCTCTTATAATTACTTAAACATCGTATCCGCTTTTTTAAGTCATAAATCAACATTAACCAAAACAAATTGGTAAACTGCCACACGAATCTTTACAACATTAATACGAACATCTTTATTTATTAATATGAGTAAATTTTGCATATTTTTGTAACTTATAGCAAAATGATTTACGGTGAATGAAATCTAACAAATCATACATATTGACAATAGTATTTATACCTAATAGACCGAAATTGTTTTTTTTTTATGAATCCTATTGCGTACTTAATGACGCACACCTATAATAGTGAGGACTTTACAATAAAAAAAGAGAATGTGTGTTGTTATTAGGGTTTATACAAGCTTTTATTTAACTTGCAATGTATGTATGTATATTCGGGACAAATATTGCAACTGAATTTTAAACAGGTATCCTTAAACGATTGAAATGACATTTTGCATACACGTTTAATTTAGATGACAATGCATGATTATCAAAGTGAAATAATTCTAAATCCAATATGACGGGTAGTTCAAGATGGCGAACTAGTTATTTTACTACGTTTTTATTAGCTTGCTTTCTAGTTTGTTTGTTTGTCCAGTACAAATCTTGCAATCGATTTTTAACTAACTTCCAGAGTAGCTAAACATTTGGAACTTTTAGAATATCTCAGAACACGATGACAATGCAATATTTTAATACTGTTAGCCATCTTTCAGCAGAATTTACTTCNTCTGCCATCCAAATTTCATTAAAATCGAACGAGTACAAGTAGTTTTTAAGATATATTCGCAAAAAAATGAGCGAGAGACAGAGTGACAGACAGACACGGGAACAACACATTTCTCTGATAACTGGATCGGATTTTTTTCTTGGAATTATTGAAATCGGAGACTGACATATTTGTTCTTTAGAACGATCCCATAGAATCAAATTTTGACAGGTATACAAACTGGGGAAAATTAAATAAATTTGGCAATAATAGGTTATAAAATCATTAAATTATACTAAATAGTACGCGAGGAAGCTAAGCACCAAACTAATTGGCACACTATTTTCTTAGGTGACATTGTTTTGTATTGATTACTACAAGTAATCTAAAACCCAATACATTGAGGTCTGAGTTGGTTTTAAAGTTTTACAGCCTCTATGTATTTTTATAGGCGTTATCTCATAGGATTTTAATATTATTAAATATGAGGTTAGATATTGAAATTTGAGTGTTGAAAGGGGGAGAAATTGCAATTTATTATAAATTATGGGGTATACTAAACCCGCATATTTAGCCGCTCAAGGTTAGGTTTGGCCCCCCCCNTGGTAAGACAATTTTATTATAACTGTAACAATGAATTAAGACACAAGCATATTCTAGTTTTTTAATTTGTTTTTTATCTGTTAGCGAGTTAGAAACTAGTTTTAAATAGTAGTAAATTATGAATAAGAAAGTAAAGCACCTCTCCTTGTTGAATAAAAAGGCCGTTGACATTGTTTGTTTTCCTTTCAAAGTTTATTTTAAGACATAAAGAAAAGATAATTATGTCAAGTGATTGAGTTGACGAGTTGAGTATTTATAATGAATAACCGGTCTTTAATAGGTAGGAAGACCGGTTTTTTACTGTCTAATGAGGAACTGGTCTGGAGGTTCATTCATGGTTGAGGAGGCCGGCTGCAACTTTACTCCTATCCCGGCCCAGAGGAGTACGATGAGTAGCCTTGTGTCTCCCCTATCCAACCCGACCCTAGTCTAACTTTATTCATTCCTTTTACTTTCCGTACGAGAAAACAAACGTGGATACGTAAAAATGACCTTGTACCTCTGCTGCGTGGCTGTTATTCCTCTTATAATTACTTAAACATCGTATCCGCTTTTTTAAGTCATAAATCAACATTAACCAAAACAAATTGGTAAACTGCCACACGAATCTTTACAACATTAATACGAACATCTTTATTTATTAATATGAGTAAATTTTGCATATTTTTGTAACTTATAGCAAAATGATTTACGGTGAATGAAATCTAACAAATCATACATATTGACAATAGTATTTATACCTAATAGACCGAAATTGTTTTTTTTTTATGAATCCTATTGCGTACTTAATGACGCACACCTATAATAGTGAGGACTTTACAATATAAAAAGAGAATGTGTGTTGTTATTAGGGTTTATACAAGCTTTTATTTAACTTGCAATGTATGTATGTATATTCGGGACAAATATTGCAACTGAATTTTAAACAGGTATCCTTAAACGATTGAAATGACATTTTGCATACACGTTTAATTTAGATGACAATGCATGATTATCAAAGTGAAATAATTCTAAATCCAATATGACGGGTAGTTCAAGATGGCGAACTAGTTATTTTACTACGTTTTTATTAGCTTGCTTTCTAGTTTGTTTGTTTGTCCAGTACAAATCTTGCAATCGATTTTTAACTAACTTCCAGAGTAGCTAAACATTTGGAACTTTTAGAATATCTCAGAACACGATGACAATGCAATATTTTAATACTGTTAGCCATCTTTCAGTAGAATTTAATTCATTTTCAGCAAATTTTGCTGTATGGAAAGTTAGTTCGGAAAAATTCCGTTATTAAGTTATTTTATTTGTTTTGACTTATACCATAATTTACAATCTTCATTTTGACGGGTTTTAATTTGTGATTTTAGGTTTCTGTTCAAAGTAAAAAAGAAACCTTATATAACGGCTCTGTCTGTCTGTCCGTTGGCTTGTTTTAATTCATAAACTAATATAGCTAGGATCATGAAATTTGGCACACAGTTACATCTCGGCATTTTAGACAACTGGGCAAATTTTGGAGTTTTTACACTTAATATTTTCAAGATGGCGGCCCGGCCAATATGGCGGGTGACCATGGCATGTTATACATCAATTTAAAGGTCTTGAAGTTTAGAAAAAGAATATGCAACTATTACACTTAATATTTAAACTTAATCTTACAGAAACCGGCGATTATCGCCTCACAAACTTACGTGAAGCGCGCCTTACTTGTTTGATTAAGAGATAAACATTGAATGACAGCGAAAAAAGGAAACTAAACAAAGAAATAGATTAATTGACGTGTGACAACCAGGTTTGTTATATATGGGGGCGTGGCGAGAAGATCCGTTGATCAAGAGTTATGTCCTTTTTTAGGTTTAAGATCATCTCTCTAGATGGTTGTCATTTATGTGAAGTAAATAAATTCGGGACTATTTTTATTCACTAACATTATATTATAACAATGAAAATTATATTATCAACATTACATAAGATTCAACAGAAAATTTAAAAACTTAGTATATAAAAGTTCTTTTTATCTTATAATTATTAAGTAAGCTCATAATATGGGTATAAAATGAAAGGATTTGTTGAGAAGAATACGAATAAAAGCTTGTTTTTTTAAATATTCAACTTATTTAAATTCCTTGCAATATAATCAGTGATGTTATACCAAATACTACTGATGGACATCATACACAAATATGGTAAATTCATAATGTACGTGGCAGACCAAGATTTAGAGCCACCTCTAACCACCCTTTAGGAAATTTCTACGGCGCGAACAATAAGAATTAGTCAATACTATATTCTTGACAGACCGCAGATATTTATTGAACTAATGAACCTTTAACCTTCTATTACTTCCATGTGAGAAGAAAAGGATTGAATTGGATACTCAATTAAGCATAGGCATCAGGCAAAAGGGGCTGGTAATGCAAGTCGTGGATATAATATAACTCTTGATTATATTAAGCATTTATCAAGTAGAGGCAAGTTAACATTCTGGATATCATTGATAACGCAAAATACCTGACACAGCAACGCCTTAATTATTTATCTATATTGATTATAGATCCTACGCCAAGCTGAATACCTAATAAGGGTATGCATGTTCACGGATATGTGTTTCATAGCCGAACCCAATCCTTTAAGGGGTGAGAAACGAAAGGGCATAAACAATAAGGCACGCAAACTCAAAGCATCTTGGCAGTTAGAGGAGACTAAAATCATAGAGGGTGTGTGCGGAGGATCAGCCCAGGGTCTGGATATCAGAAGGTTGTTTTGGAATGCTTTAATGCTTGACGCTTCGTCTTTTGCTAAGGGTGAAGTCTTTGCTTACTTAGCACCCAGATGCTATCGATCTGGAAGCAAGTTTCCACCCCTTTTCAAGTGATGTACAAAACACTGAGGTCTCTTCATGCTACCGCCCCTATGTTAAATATACGTGGAATCTGCCTCCCTTAACAACATACAAATGTTGTATAACATCCGAGTTTAAACCCTTCATTTCAAAATAAGGTTTCACAAAACTCAGAGTTACAAAAGGGGATTGAAGTTCACAAAATTTGAGGAAACTTTGAATCCGTCTTTCTCCGCACGAAAAACAAATGCCCTTTAAACTCGGCCCCCTTACTGAAAACCCTTTGCTTTTGTTACCTTTTAAAACTGGGAATTTACAAAGTTCTTTCCCTCATATTCATTCCACGATCCTTTTAATATTAAACAAACAAAATTCCCTCTTCAGGTTAAATCAGCAGCATATAAGTAAATATACCATGATATCACTTCCTACGCCAGCAAATAAATTCCCACCTCAAAGAACAAAGTAATAATTTAACAAACAGTTATTTTTAACACTTGAGACAATGAATCACAATTTTTTTATAAGGAAAATAAAAATACTTAGGATATCAGGCGTTTGAAATTTGAAGATTTTAAATTAGTTTGATTTCAGAAAATCACTAGAGCGATTTTTTTATAAATAATATACTACTAAAGTGGCTAAACTAGTTGGACATTTAACAGCGTAGAACTAAAAAAAAAAAAAATTACATATGCACAAGTGCCATTAAATTGCACGATCTTTTTGAACCAGCTTAAAACAAACCAAGGAAATAAATATACAAGCGTAAGAGTAGTGGCTATGCAGCAGTTTCTAAGATGACAGAGTTTTGATAACACTGAATGAAATGGGGGG
>KZ651937.1:56515-72092 GCA_001010745.2 Gerris buenoi
TTATATATTTTTTTAAACAAAAACATCTATTGTTAACTTTTAAAAATCAAGATGTGCATATATTATTATTCTTTACTATCTTCGGTATGCGCTTATTGAATTCTTTTAGGGGTAAAATGGCCGCCAATTTGGAAACAAAATATATTTTTGTGAACCAAATTTTTAATACCTTTAAAATGATATCCCACTCAAAAATTACAATAATAAAAAAAAGCAATTGCTCGCTGATCGAAGAAATTTCGAGTTGTGATATCCGCAAAATATTTCCTGTTTTTGGGCAAAAAAAGTTTAATTTGTAGGTATACCAAATTTTAAATCTCTAACTACAATATATATATAGGTCGGGAGATATGATAAAAGATGCGACGAACCGAGGGTTGAACTAAAAGCATAAGGTTTTCTAGAATAACCTCGATCGAACCCCTAAAAAGAAAGTAACTAAATACTTATTTTTGTACAATAATTCTTAAAAGGGTATTAATAATATAAATATGCAAATTTTAACTTAGTAATAGAAAATAATTCAATATAAAAAAAAACAATTTTGTAAAATCGATATTCAGAATTGCGATAAATATAATGTTTTAAAACAATCCTCAAGAAATATACGATATTCATTTAAAAATACCATGGGAAAGATTAAGATAAAAATAGACAATGGCCTCTTTAAAAGGAGAGTGAAGCATAATCTATTGATTGGTGGGTTCTTATCATAAAAAGTTCTTGATAAGGGAAAGAACATTACTATTGGATAGCTTGTTCGACCAACCATATCACCTACAACACAAGGCATCCCTACTTATATCTGCTATGTAGTTACAAAACATTTCACATGTAAATTTAAGATAAAATAAATTTTAAGATATTTAATTATGTTTTCATTTTACACAAGAAAGGAAGTATAGGGACAAAATAAAATAATTTGATTTATCGCATTAAAATATAATACATAAGTTTAATATAATTCATATACCAATTAACATTCAAAATAATTAATAGTAATATTAATATTAAACATTGAATAACTAAAAAAAAAAAAATAATAATAATGCATGCTAAAGTACAAAAATTAAAACAATAAATTAGAAAGCATTTTTCCTAAAAGGGGGATTTTATTATCATTTTTATTTTTTTAGAATGTTTAACAAAAATATAGAAGTGACAAAAATGTTAAAATTACGTCTGGGATTCTCGGGGAAAACATTAAATTGAAGTGAAAAGAAAAAGAAAAGTAGATAGAAACCTAAAAAAAAGCGAAAATGTCACGAAAAACTGAAAAATACTTAAAAGGATAAAATGGCACTAGAAGGATTAAAATAGAGTGAAAAAGGAAATCTAATTACATTTTGAAGCCAACTTTGGTTTGTGTTTTATTTCCCATAATTCAAAAAGAACCTAGATTTTTTAATTTAAATTGAAACTTTAAAAAAAAGCAAATAAAAATAAGTAAGGGGGTCTCCATTATTTCTTCACCTAAAAAAAGAACTTATAGTTACAAAATAGTTATTTACGCACCAAGGGAGGAAAGTAAGTGATTGCACCCTGAGCGATGAAGTTGGTTCCTGAGGCGAAGCCTAAATTAATCCTAATTATCGTGAGGGTGCAAGTGATTTTTACTCCCGAGGTACGTACAAGATTTTACCTCCATAAGGGAGAACAAAATAATTTAACAAGATTTTAATTTTAAAGTATTTCATGTTAAAAAAGTAAACATTTTTATATTTAAAAAATTGATATATACTAATAATAATTCACCAGATAAGTTTTATCATACTAAAATTAAATTATAGATAGTAATTACTTGAATTTAAATGCTAAAATTAAATGGGAGATCAGCTGGTAGCTGAGTCGTGTATTGAATGGTAATGACAACTAACGTATAATCATCCATATGAGCAGATCTACATTTAGAAATAATGATTTCTCTTTTAACTTTTAGTATGTTTTACTGATGAGTCATCATGACAAACGTCTTGAAGGTTATGTGTGAAGATGACATAATAGATTTAGACATTAAACAATAGTTAATAAATGAAATGTGTATTAGCACCAAGCTTATTTACTTGTGCTAATCACTTGGGCAAACACTGGAGGGAATCATGAAAGTTCATGATTCCCTCCTTTCTCATTACTCCCTGTTGAGCCCGACCGGGTGGAATGAGCTACTTTCCTCCCTGTAAACTAGGGAGGAAAGTTCACTTTGTCTTCCCGCTGGACCAACCATGTGGTGGTAAACCATGTTTACCTACCTAGTTATATATGTCTATATCTGATACTTGTGTAATACTTGTTATACTTGTGTGCTTTACTTGTGTAAAGCAAAAAAGATGGAACAATCAGTATGACCAATAAAACGTATAAATACATATGACTATTCCGCAACAGTTAATAGTACCATGTCCGTTTAGCAAAATAAATAAATAAATAAATAAAAAAGTAGAATCCAAATATGCTATCAAAAATATACATTCCAATTTGAAATTTTAAAGTTGGGTGACCTGGGGGCAAAGTGGGTGGTTGCCCCTAGTGGGCGACTGCATTGAAAAAAACTTCCCTTTGCATCTAATTTTTTTTTCACTTTTAATCTAATTTTTTCCTACCTATTATTCTTTACTATTTACTATTCAAGCAAGAAGCAAGACTCCAATCGAGGATAAGATATGAAACTTCTAGTAGGAGCAGGTCCCAGATATTAACATTTAATATTATTAGATGAAGGGACCTCATCCTATTTGTTTGTTGCAACATATTTGTTTTTATAATAGTTACTATGAAGTATGTGTGAAGTCAATAAAAAGTAAGGTACCAACTTTTCATTCATTCAAAATTTAAATTACACTTTTGAAAGAGTAAATATTTAAATATTATTATCATACCTCTGTTATAAATTAACCGGTAATTTATAACAGGTTTGCTTACTGAAATTATCTACAAAAAGTACAAATGATTTGCTATTTGTAAGACTTATTTCTTGTAAGGTATTTATTCTTCTGCCCGCGGCTCACTTCACTCTTCTTATTCGAGCAACCAAAGCAAAGAGTGAGGGTAAGGGTAGTAAAAAGTGTATTCAAGATTTCCTTTCTTATTGCTGGTCTAATCAGTGAGTCTTTGTCTGGAGGCCTTGAGCCGTGAGGCCTGATGAGAAGAAAACCCAGGGACAGGTTAGAAGAAGAAAGGAAACAGTACTTGTGCCTTAACACGGTGCCCTGCCGTCTCTAATTTGCCTGCTTTTCAGCTTGAGCCCTTTCTCCTCTATTATCCTTTTCCTTAGCTTCAAAATCGATACTGTTTCTCGGTTTTATTCCTTTATGACGTTTCTCTTCTTTTAACTCTGTGTACAAACTCTCAAATTTAGACAAATTTCCAATACAGGATAAGAGGACCCCCCCCCCTCCCCCCTTTCTACTAAAGCCTTTAATAAAAAAGAACTTTTAGGATTGTTAACAATAAAAGGGTTTGGATTAATCAAATATAAAACTTATTCTAAAATTTCATGAGTATGCTACAGTAGCTTTGTTGAATTAATTATTAAAGGTAAAGTACATGGACTCCAACTTTAATTTGTTAGTTATTTATTTCTTAGACATAATGTTGAATAATTATCCGATAATAAAATTATAATAATGCATCTATAAAACTCTTGACAGTTATGATACAAAAATTCAGGAACCAATTTGATAATGGCTCCCAAAATTAAATTTACTAAAAGGGAAAGAAAGCTCAATTTCAATATTTCATGAGTTATCCGATAAGCCTTTAAATGTGGTTTAGCTGTGTTGGTCACAAAATCCTTTGGCAAGTTAAGTCTAGGACTTAATGTTGTGTAAGTCCTAGGGATCAGAGAGGATTTGTACCAAGGCTCTCTCTTGCCCGCTACTTGCCCACCCTTTCTATGCTCCGTATTTGTATTGTTTAGTTCTGAAGGCCCTTTTGACAGTACTGTAAGGATTTAGCCTTTTCATCTTAATTAACCCTTTTATGGTTCAAAGCTTAAGCCCAGGCTCCATTTTTTCTAAAAAATAAAAACTTAAGCCTAGTCCACACTAGTAGACATGATGCGCGATTTTGGTCTCAAAGACGGTGTCTAGCGATTTTTCTATAGAGATTGGGTACACATGGGCTAGACTGGCTAGACAATCGGCGTCTAAGGTCTCGTTGCTAGACCAAAAATCGCATGACTTTGGTTTTCTATTCAGTGTGCAAGCTTTCTGAGACGAGACTTGAGTCCCTCTCCTGCTTCTACGACCATTTTTGAGTTATGTAAAGAATAGATCATAATTGATGGTCTATTGAAATGAATAAATTATTAGATGATATAAACGACACTATTAATAGTATAAGCCAGATTTATAAAAGAAATACATCAGCCTGGTCCTAACAGTTATTAATCTATTTATCAGTATAATGGCAATGATTAATAAATTAATATTAGTTTGACGTACGAATTAATCTATTTATCATTAAGATGACAATGATTAACAGATTAATATTAGTTTGACGTTTACTTTTTATTAAAAAAAAAATCAAAATTTATAAAATTCAGATTGTAAAGTTCAGATAATAAAAATCTCGAAAAAAAAACAAAATATTTCTTGAATTTTTAACCAGAGGCGAGAATAACTTGACTAAATATTGTAAAGTTATAACTATAACTAGTATGAACTATTCAACACTTTGATATTATATTAAGAGAGAACTATATTTCTGTACAAAGTCTTGATATGAAGTGACACAGAGTGACACTTTATAAAGTAAACATGTGTTGATAATCAAGGTGACCAACCGCCACCATAGTGATTTCCAACACTCCCCCTCACGAGCGTGGTGGTTGGGTGATTTTTTGGGGAAGTCTTTCCCTGATGCTGACGTGTTTGGCACCGCTGAAAGACTTGGTGAGGATGTCAGCCTCCATCTATGGTGGCGGTTGGTCACCTTGATTATCAACACTAAAAAACAAATTTAGGTTTGGACGCTACACCAAGACAATAGACGGTCTCAGCAGACTTCTATAGACATGTTGAGCAACTTTTAAGAAGATTAAATATACAATTCTTCAAAAATTGAGCAGTGGAGTAGCCTAAACTAGACTAAGGAAGAGAATTAAGAGAAAGTTTTTCCAGAATATGAAACATATTTAGATAAAAGTAAGAAAATGGAATATAACTAAGAGAACCAAAACCAGCCTTGCGTCTTCAAAACCTATGTATGGCTACCCCTAGCCATACATAACAAAACCATTTTTTTTTAACCATAGTTTCTTTCAACCAAAGAAAATTAACAAAAAAAACCATAGTTGTTAACAATTTTATTTGTTAACAATGTTATAAAAAAAATACATAGAAAAGCAGATTAAGAAAACAGAAGAGGATTCTTTTTTAAGTCTCTATCTACCCATGATGATTCTACTATTGATTGTTTTACAGATGACGAAAACAGCTCTAGCTGTCAATGTCCAATTTACTATTTTGGTTTTATTTCAAGTTTAAAAGGGGAAATGAAAACTGGGAAGTGGCATAAAGCCCAATCAGTATCTGGCGGCATCTAATTTACACCTTGAAGTAACAAATAGAACCTTCTATTACCGACAAAGGTTTGATTTATTTGAATGTCTAGATATATAAAATTCACCCCTTAGTTTCTTTAAAAAATATTCATATTGCCTCCAAGCTTACCAAAGGTAATGGAAGCATTGTGTTATGATTGTACAAACATTTAGACATCGTAAGGAACATTTTTGTTGTTATGTCTGTCTTCCGCGGGTAAAATTTTTGCAAACCACCAACTACCATATCTTAAAAACTAATCGGCCGAGTAAAAAAGAATTTGGATGATAAATTATAATTAGCCCATTTTTATTCCTAATCTCTGAGTCCATAACTCCTTCAGCGCACAAACTGGAACTAAAGCGTTAAAAGTACTCATCCGATTTTGATGAAATTTGAATGTTGAATGGTTTGTTGAAAGTAATCGACCTATTATAGTTCCATAATTCAATTGACCGACAATAAAAAATACATAGAAAAGCAGATTAAGAAAACAGAAGAGGATTCTTTTTTAAGTCTCTATCTACCCATGATGATTCTACTATTGATTGTTTTACAGATGACGAAAACAGCTCTAGCTGTCAATGTCCAATTTACTATTTTGGTTTTATTTCAAGTTTAAAAGGGGAAATGAAAACTGGGAAGTGGCATAAAGCCCAATCAGTATCTGGCGGCATCTAATTTACACCTTGAAGTAACAAATAGAACCTTCTATTACCGACAAAGGTTTGATTTATTTGAATGTCTAGATATATAAAATTCACCCCTTAGTTTCTTTAAAAAATATTCATATTGCCTCCAAGCTT
Organism: Gerris buenoi; assembly: GCA_001010745.2. Classification (NCBI taxonomy): domain Eukaryota; kingdom Metazoa; phylum Arthropoda; class Insecta; order Hemiptera; family Gerridae; genus Gerris; species Gerris buenoi. The sequence goes on from KZ651937.1 coordinate 62,865, forward strand.
ACCAAAGGTAATGGAAGCATTGTGTTATGATTGTACAAACATTTAGACATCGTAAGGAACATTTTTGTTTTTATGTCTGTCTTCAGCGGGTAAAATTTTTGCAAACCACCAACTACCATATCTTAAAAACTAATCGGCCGAGTAAAAAAGAATTTGGATGATAAATTATAATTAGCCCATTTTTATTCCTAATCTCTGAGTCCATAACTCCTTCAGCGCACAAACTGGAACTAAAGCGTTAAAAGTACTCATCCGATTTTGATGAAATTTGAATGTTGAATGGTTTGTTGAAAGTAATCGACCTATTATAGTTCCATAGTTCAATTGACCGACAATACATTTCATATTGAATACAAATAAATGTAAGAATTGAATCAGGTCTAAATCCTAGTTTAACTCATGTGACGTGACTATTAATCCATAATAGGACGCGAGGAAGCTTAAGTGACACACTAATTGGCAGACACTACTTAAGGGAAAAACTAACTTTCAAAAAAATGCCTAAAGTGGAAAAATTAATAAATAAAACATTTTTCTCTTGTCTCAATTATATTGTTTGAAGTTTACCCTAGTTGTACCATAAATTTTATGGACGAGTTCTTAATTCAACCCTTGTCTTTAAAGACGTTTAAAAAAGTCAACAAAGAAAAACCATAGTAAAGTTTAAAAACTTCCCTTTCAAAAGAAGCTACAAAACTAATAAGATAAATCTTGCTGGCGTGAGTAAAACGACAGAACTTGTAAATAACTGCATGTTACTTTACACAAAGAGACCCATTAGACCCATTAGACATTCTGTCTAACGAGAATTTTATGTGTCAAACATAATGTAACATCAAATGAGCAACATTACTTGCTCGGGCTTCGGTAAAAAGATAGTTAGATGATACTAACCAAACAATAATAATAATTAATTTGATTGCCTGCAATAAACCTTTTTCACGATTCTTATTAAATGATATAATGTTAAAACTATTAAATCTTTGTATTGTAAATAAATAAATAAAATTACAAAGGTACAAAATAGGTTAAACTGATTTACAGTAATAGAAAGAAGATGTAAGCTTTTTATATTAATTTTTTTAGGCTTTTAACAAAATTTATACTAATAAAATATCTAGTGTATTTTTCATCGCACGATCTTAATAAAGCTGAAGACATCTCTCGTATTCCAATATTTCGACTATCTACTGTATCTCCAATCTTTTAAGGCGATACCGACAGTCAATCCTAAAATATCTTGTATTATATGCGTTCGCTAGTAATATCTAACTTTACTTAATTCAATGCAGCTCGAACTGAATCATCGATAAACGCAGCCGACAAAAGTTCAAAAGCTCTAAATAAGTTATAAACCGTCATTGAGTCACATGTGGTGAGGCAAGAGAAGGCAAAAAAAAAGGTCACAACGGTAGAACTAAAGAGCAGAAAACTGCGACTGTAAGTAAAACTGGAAGGGATGTCTAGTGTGCGGGCTGGGTTGGAACGACGCACCAGACTTGACTTATAGCTTTAGCTGTGTAGAATTAGAGGCGTCTAGGCATGTTTACGACCTTTGCACTCTTAAAAAACCACTAGTCCCCCTTATTCCATACCAAAACCAGTCTTTGTATATCGAAAATCCTTGGGAGGTATATCCATTAATGTTCAGAGCAAGGTCTTAAGGTAAAGATTATTATCCATACTGTTTGAAAATTGCGGCGAGATTTGAAAGTAATTAAAAAATATCCCGAAAAACAGTTAAACTTTGATCACATTTAGAAATAACATTAATTAAAATAACATCTAACATTAATAAACTAGTTATTTAAAAGAACAAAACATAACAAAAACAATTAAGACAGCTATTTCTTTTAAACCAGAATTAATTGAAGATATTAATCTGATACACAGGCGATAATGAAAGACAAGACCAAGCTTACGTGAAGTAACAAGATAATTAACAAGTTAAACCCGTCAATTAGCCACACATTTGTTTCTTTTCTGTCTTCTAAAACTGGAATAAGAATAAAACATAAAAGGATTATACAATTACCTGACAACTCACGTTCCGCGGACACTTGATACAAGAGCTGCAAGAGGATAAATTAGTTGCTGACAAAATAGCATTAAAATGCATGGAACGGAGAGTATCACATTACACATCTATTCTATTACAATTACCCCTACATAAGATACAAGCAACCAACAAAACGTATACATATTTCGAATAATAATATCAAGGATTTTTCTTCAAACAGGTATACAATAGTATAAAGTCATTGAAGCAGTGATTTTCTGGGTGAGCCGCGAATAAGAATTTGCAATGGTGCAGAAAAGTGAACATAATAAATATAAAAAGTATTATCCAGAAAAAATACGAACATTTAACGTAACCTTTATTTAAGAAATGAAAACGCAATTTACACTACTGTACAATACAACATGTAAATTTTCCATAATCAATAAAAATAAAGAAACTAATGGAAGCAGTACCATTATTCCCGATATGAAATACAAATACTATGGTAATTCCCTAACTACAGTTTTTTTCCCTCTACTAGCCTAAACTCTTTTACTAGCTTAAAAAAGCTATGCAGTTCAGCTGAAATCATTGCCAAAATATGTGAACTTTGGTTCATTAGATATATTTTGTAATTTTTTTTATATATTTGACATTTCTTTTATTCCAAATAAATTCTATAAATCTACAGATTTAAGCTAAAACAGTTATTTAAAATGACAGTTCGACTATAGCAACGTAGCCTGTCAAAGATGGAAGAATGCTAATCTGTAAATCTAAGTTATGGTTGGGTAAACAAGTTTAAACATTTTTTTAAAGACATTACAAAACAAAAATTCGGTGCATGACAAAATAAAACGAATTAATAAAAAATATGGAAAATTAGTCTCAAAATAAAAATGGAAACAAAGGAAAGAACTAACAAAATTTAAAGATTAAAAAAAGACTGCCCTTTTTTAATGATATGAGACTGGCGAATTGTTGAGAAGAAAACGAATAAAATTTCAGGATTCGTCCGCTACTTTACTGGAAACATGCTCAGACCAAAGGAAAGTAATTATATGAAAATGGATTTATTTTTCTCTCTCCCTTCCTTCAGGAAGAAGGAAAAGGACTCTAAGAATGATAAGATATCGAAAGAAGAACTAGGGTCTCAAGAAGAATGTTAATAGCAAGTTGTGGGCGGTGACTAGATCGTGGCTCTTCTCTGCTGTACGTGTTCTTCGATCAAAGACCAGGAGTGTGAGAAAGTCGAAGAAATGAAAAATAACTCTGTTGCTAGAAACATGGGAGGATAGAGAATTAAGGTATTTATACGGTTCATGAAGACAATTATAGATTTATAGAAGGTTAGAGTCGTGGAACTATATGCCTCGATCTACGTGATCTTTGCTGGATTTAGGATTTTGAAGATAAATACTAATTCAAGCAAATAATTTCATGGTAAATTTAATTATTTTTTATAATATTACATTTTAAACTTTCAAGATTTTAAACCAAATCTTTCTGATTTTTTTGTTAACAATTAATAACACTTAAATATAAGACAACAAAAAATAAAAGAACAATTATTTCGATTTTTTCCCGAAAATATATTTTAATACTCCACATATTTCCATGACAACTTAGACAATTGTGACAATTACCCCATCTAACATAAATAAAAAAATATTTATTTTTCTGTAAATTTANTTAAATATAAGACAACAAAAAATAAAAGAACAATTATTTCGATTTTTTCCCGAAAATATATTTTAATACTCCACATATTTCCATGACAACTTAGATAATTGTGACAATTACCCCATCTAACATAAATAAAAAAATATTTATTTTTCTGTAAATTTAATTTATTTTCGAAAAAGATATTATAATATTTTATTTATTGTTTAGGGTTTATTTACGAGTAGATCCAGACCAACACAAAAATTAGGGTTATACAATTAGACCTTTTCATATCTATTAAACAGGGTTATATATAAGTGTTCTCATCTCTCTCAAAATCTTAACTCAAGTTTCACTGATTCAAGCTTCACTAACCACAATTGATATAAAACATATGCTTGATATAACAACTTTGACTATTACAGCTATTTGTTTCCATTGATATTACTTATCAATTGTATTTTGGTCGGCACTGAAGCTACTAATAAAATATCCAATAGCTTTCTTACTTGCAAAGAAGATTTAATTCTATCAAATTGTAGAAGTGCGTTGGGTTTAACAGAATAAAAGTTCTTAAGTTTTGTTCTTGATTTTAGTAGCAAAAACCGAGAACTGCTTCTCTTAACTTTGTGTCCTTGTTGAAGATGAAACGAAACCTCCTTTTCTGTACTCTCAGTGAATCCGATGGAAAGTAAAGCGTTGTTTGTTTGAAAGAAACTATTATTAAAGTTGTTAATTAAGGGATCGGCGGATTTCCATTTTACTCAGTTAAGTTAAAATTGCTAATAGAACGTGGACTAATCAAGAAGGAATAATACGATTCTGAACAGGGTCTTAAGCAAGGTAGCATACTTAGAAACCGATGGCACTGAATCTCTCCAAGTCTCGTCCTAAACAAATACAGTTCGTTAAATCAGTTAAAACTTTATTGATAATTGTTAGCTGTTGATTATCGAACGAAAAGGACAAATTAAAGATTATACAAAATGTAACTTATAAGACCTTAATTTCAAAAAGCATTATGTAACGAAGAGCAAAAATATCTTAAGAAAAGAGATCTAATTACAGTTTAAAAAGAATTTCTTAAGCTTTACTCTTATACAAAGTTAAAATAAATACTATAATGACCAAGCACTTTAACTTTATATAAATTTAATTAAATAATAATAATTTATTAAATTAAAAAAAACAAAAACAAAAAAAACCTTTCTTAATTTATAAATAATACATTGCCTTGTACTAAACTTTTTCAGAAAAAGTCTTTATTTATCTCAAGCCAATATAAAATCAACTTTTTTTTATAATTAATTTATAAGTTCAATTCGAGAAATTTAAAATTTAGTTGCTTTGTTCACGTAATATTTTGATATCACAACTTTTAATATCAAAAAATAATAATAAAAAAAAGTAAATAAATAAAAACAAAAGAGAAACAAACAATTTAGGTAATGGGACAAAAACAAGTGTCAAAATGATTAAAGAGAATTGGAGATACAGCTTAACAGGTTTGAGTAATCAGTTAACCTAAATGAGGATGACATGCTAATTTACTTGCACTAACGGCTGCACAATTATTCATGATACAGTGATACACAATTCTAGAGATGTGGCGCATAATGAGCTCGCTTAGAACAATTGAATTTTCTCCTTATATCGGCCATATTGTTTTTAATACTGCTACCAGGCAAAAATGTATAATAAGAAAAATTCACATATTATTAATCTACCTGAGCTTTAAACTTAGAAGTAACATGTCATATAAGATAAACTTTTTAAGACTATCATGTCGGCTTTATTTATTTTAAAAATGCAGACAAAAAAGGAAATTTCCCTTCGTTTTAAAGCCTTTAAAACAATGTACCTATAACATGCTGACGATAAACTTTTTGTTTAGTTGTTTACCATATTGGTCACCATTTAAAAAAAATGAAGTGTTAATTTTCTAAAAACTATACACTTGTCACTAAGTCTAAGAAGCACCTGTGTGGCGAATTTCGTTTATATCAATTAATTTTTATGCCAGTTATCATTAAGGCCGGGCCACACCTGTCCGCACCGTGCCCGCACCGTATGACGGCTGTGTATAGGCCGTGTGTTGGACAACACTCGATGAGGAATAAACCTATAAGGAAATGTTAGGCATGGTCCACACCTCTCCGCACCAACACCGCACCGTGCCCGCACCGACACTATATTAGTTTTGTTTACTTTTTAACATTTCCTTAGGTTTATTCCTCACCGAGTGTTGTCCAACACATGGCCAACACACGGCATACACACGGCCGTCTTACAGTGCGTGCACGGTGCGGACAGGTGTGGCCCGGCCTTTATACAAACAGACAAACATCAACTTTTTTTAAATCCCTAGTCCCTGAAGTAAAGAACTCACAACGCTTGTTTAAACATTTCAACCAGGCATTTACTAAATTTTAGAATAAACAATTTTAATAGATTCGAATAATAATAATTAAAATTAAAGGAATCTTCTAATAAAAAATTAGAGAATATTTTTTTAATATCTTCACTTCTCTGTTTGAATTATGTAATTTTTAATGTATGTAATGTAAATTTTATTTTTAATCTAATTAAATTAACGAAAACATGCTATATTATACAAATATAGCTGCTAAAATTATTATAAACAGAACATTTATAAATTTAAAAATCACGATATTGTGAATCAATATGATTTTACAAGCCCACACTAAAAACTGTATGTAGATTATACAAAATAAACTTATAGTAGTAGTTAGTTCCTGTACTATATTATAAGATTTTAAAAGAGAATATAAGATTTTAAAAGAAATAGTAACCTTAGAATATTTTAAGAGCTAACTTTTTTGCCCTCCAGGAGACAAAATAAATAAGGCCTTAAATGCAAGTCCAGGGAGCAAACCTGCTTTCACAAAAAAAATCTTATATGTAGTACTCTATGCATTAAGTGAAAGTGAGCACCATGCTCTCAGGGAGCAACTTAAGTTCTTTAGTGGGCAGAATAGTTTAGCCAAAAGTTTGGCACTTCAGCAGAGTTAATGCACAACAGGTGACTATAATGGCGATATGGTGAAAAGGGTACAGTACAGATTTTAGTAGTTTATTGGTATTCGATTACAGGATACTAATGATAGTACTATTAGGCCCGTGGATATTTTCCCTCTTTACGACCTATAATGTTGATTAAAAAAAAAAAAAAAAAAAAAAAAAAAAAAATTAATTCATTTATTAAGAAAAATTACTTAAATTATCAAGAACTATACACCAATCCTATAATTACCATGTAATTGAATAGTATAAAGGGCGTAAAATAAATCCTAAAACAAAAAGCAACAATTAATTCGTCAAACTATTATTAAAAGATACTTTATGACTTAATAATTGGTTCTATAATTTAGAGCACAAACAAAAAAGTAAAACTGTTAATACCAACGAAACACAATGCAATGAATAAGGAACTGCATAATATAATAATAATAATCAACCATAATTATCAATTATGGTTATGGTTAATTCGTAACATAAATGCTCAAAAAGGAGACGCCCTAGAACGCGTTCTTCCCGTCGAGAAAGAATTGTTAAAATAGAAATCAGCATCAGTATTCAAAAAATAAACATATAAACTAAATATTACATACATATCACTAAATCAATAAAATCTGGTCATGTGTAAATATTCATTTATGGCCGTCAGTTCTTACCATTGGTCTTATTTAATATGTTAAAAGTGAGTAACTTTTTATAAAATAAATATTTCAAATAAAAACTATTATAACTCAGAAGAGGGTACTTGTTTGGAATAAAAGTCCTTTTATTATTTATTCACAGGTGTGGCCCGGCCTTTATACAAACAGACAAACATCAACTTTTTTTAAATCCCTAGTCCCTGAAGTAAAGAACTCACAACGCTTGTTTAAACATTTCAACCAGGCATTTACTAAATTTTAGAATAAACAATTTTAATAGATTCGAATAATAATAATTAAAATTAAAGGAATCTTCTAATAAAAAATTAGAGAATATTTTTTTAATATCTTCACTTCTCTGTTTGAATTATGTAATTTTTAATCTATGTAATGTAAATTTTATTTTTAATCTAATTAAATTAACGAAAACATGCTATATTATACAAATATAGCTGCTAAAATTATTATAAACAGAACATTTATAAATTTAAAAATCACGATATTGTGAATCAATATGATTTTACAAGCCCACACTAAAAACTGTATGTAGATTATACAAAATAAACTTATAGTAGTAGTTAGTTCCTGTACTATNTCAGAATAATTTTTAAAATCCTAACATTTTACTTCCCACATTTTTTCTGTGTTTTTTATATAGGTCAATCTATTACACATGATACCATATGTTCATTTAAAGACAGCGAATTGAATACAATAATATTGTAAGCAAGGATCAGCTAAATTACCTTCGCTATCATCTTAACTGATCCTTGCTATCCTCATTTAATTTTTATTACTTATTTAATATTATTTATTATTATTTAATATTGAACGTTAAGCTTTAGATTTACACTAGTTACTCTGCAAACAAAAGTAAAGGTTAAAAGGTATGAAAACGGTCAATTGCTGCAATTACAATCTTTTATGAGTAGAAACCTTGTTTGGTTATTAAGCTACACCTTTTTAATAATTAGTCGCTAGTAGAAACCTTGTTTGGTTATTAAGCTACACCTTTTTAATAATGAGTCGCTATCACACATTGAAAAGAAAAACACAGTCGGAGGATACCAATTAATTAGCTCAAACAGCAATATTAATATACAAACGATTCCCACAGAGTTTGGTTTATTCAATTAAATGTTTCATGAGGCTGATCATTTTGTTTTCATAAAGCGAAGTGAGAAAAAAAGTAAAGATCACATTGATCATACTTAATAGTGTTACTTTAACCCTTAATAACTAAACAATTTTAATAGATTCGAATAATAATAATTAAAATTAAAGGAATCTTCTAATAAAAAATTAGAGAATATTTTTTTAATATCTTCACTTCTCTGTTTGAATTATGTAATTTTTAATCTATGTAATGTAAATTTTATTTTTAATCTAATTAAATTAACGAAAACATGCTATATTATACAAATATAGCTGCTAAAATTATTATAAACAGAACATTTATAAATTTAAAAATCACGATATTGTGAATCAATATGATTTTACAAGCCCACACTAAAAACTGTATGTAGATTATACAAAATAAACTTATAGTAGTAGTTAGTTCCTGTACTATATTATAAGATTTTAAAAGAGAATATAAGATTTTAAAAGAAATAGTAACCTTAGAATATTTTAAGAGCTAACTTTTTTGCCCTCCAGGAGACAAAATAAATAAGGCCTTAAATGCAAGTCCAGGGAGCAAACCTGCTTTCACAAAAAAAATCTTATATGTAGTACTCTATGCATTAAGTGAAAGTGAGCACCATGCTCTCAGGGAGCAACTTAAGTTCTTTAGTGGGCAGAATAGTTTAGCCAAAAGTTTGGCACTTCAGCAGAGTTAATGCACAACAGGTGACTATAATGGCGATATGGTGAAAAGGGTAC
>KZ651937.1:76642-86765 GCA_001010745.2 Gerris buenoi
TAAGGGAAGATATCGTATATATATATATTTTAAATCATTTATATTTTACATTAAAACAAAAAAATATATTTATATTTACCAGTTAACCTGAGCTTAAAACATACATAAGGCACCCTTAATAAAAAATAATACGTATGGTACCGAAGTACTAAAGTAAAAAATAATTTTAAAATAGAGTTCCTGGCAGCAAGTATACCAATTTTAATTCAAATCAGACCAAAAATAGTAATATTACACATTTTTTCTGTGTTTTTAATTTTATCCCACTCTTACATGAAAATATGACAAAAGCGTAAAATTGCAATGTTATTGACTTTAGCACCCGGTATCCCTATGTACCAAAATTAAAATTTCCAAATCTCAAGTAGACAGTGATGTTCCTCTTGTTTTAAAGGTCAAGTGTACACATTTTCATCATGATCGGAACGAAACTGTAGATTTGTATTAAAGACATATACACATACCCAACTACAAACACTCTTTTTCACAAACATAAATACATTATCGATATGGCATAATGCAAAATTAGTTACTCTATTTTGACCTTACTGATACTTTATCAACTCATATGATGAAATATTTCATAAACTATATCAGTTAAGAGATAATACAGACAGATATACGAACCAAACCAAATGCCAGCTCATATGAAAACATGAGATTTTTAACATACCTGAAACAAAATAATATAAATAATTAGTTAATTATCGTAAAAAAAAATAGTAAGTTAGTAAGTTAATTATACGTAAAATATGACCATAGATTGTTTAACTTATTGCGTATACAATTTGGCGGGGAGTCTTTTTATGACTGTTAGTTTTTCTGTGTGATCTGAAAATTTAAGGTCGGACTTCAAACTTTCCGAGATGCCGTTTTTACCGGCGCGGCGCGGCATATCAAAGGGTTTGAAGTCACACTTAAACTTTTCGGATTTCACCAGAAAACCTGAAAATTTATTGATTATTTAGTTAGTCTTTTATTGAAAGAACAAAGATGACAAGAAAGGACTAACAATTGAAATAAATAAGACCGAGTTTCTTGTCTAAGTATTTTCACTCAAATATTCTATTCCTAGGGAAGATTTTTAATTTTCAAATTTACACTTCCAATTTGTTTGCATCCACAAAAACGGCTTAAATCAAATTTTTATATATATTACAGATTTTTTTAAAATATATTAAATTAGGAATATCGCATGATATTGTCATTATTTTAGGTTTTGCAATGTTTACAAATCGTCGTTTTCTTAGTTTGCTACACTATTATTTTGATTTATTAAATAATATATAGTAGATAAAATATAATAGAATACTTAAAAGAATTGCCAACAGTGTATAGTCAAATCTCTAATTACAGACGGATACATTAACTTCTATACTCTACAGCCGTTGAGGACTCTTTAAAAATATTTAATAAATAAAAGAAGTCTTAAATATTTAAAAAGAAACAGTGACACGTTAAACTCCCTTATTTCACTCGTTTCCCAGCTATTCACGTAAATTTGACAACGAATTATTTTTGTTAATGCTTTGCCAGGTTGAATGAGCTTTGCAGCAGATAAATATTTGGGTAACGTTCTCTATCTTTTGATTGAGGAGTATCTAAACACAACTAACCTTCAATTAAATATTTCATTGGTAGACTATTTTTTAACCTCAATGACGATGAAAATTGTAATTGACAACGAGAACAACACCTGCAGGGTGCGGCCTAGGGTGACCTTTCCGTTGGTTCAGTGCCTATTTTTATCTTTTGGCCCCTTCATATTGTCCCACCTCGTGCTGCTATTGTCCCTTCCGAATACTGTGTCCCTGCGCCCTTCTTCACCTATAGTTATAATGGCAGAACCACCTCCTGCTGGCCATAGGTTCCCCTCCATTATAAAATATTCATACGCGTTAACGTTAAATCGAAACCATTTGTAGAATAATTTATGAACGGCATTAGCTCTCCCCTGCTTTGGGAGAAAAAAAGGTAATACTAATCTCCAAACTCTTTATTTATTCCATCGAACCCTCCATTAAAATAAATCTGCAACACCTTATTGAAACTTATAGTGACTGAATTCCAAATCGTTTGTTTCTCACCTTTCAGAATAATTTTTAAAATCCTAACATTTTTTGATAATAAATTACTCGTGAAAAAGATCAATAAAAGAAGATATATTGTTATAGTTAGAAGAAGAAAAAATATATCCAACATAAAAAAAAGAATAAAACGAATAGCTAATTCAGTTATAAATTGAAGTATAATGTATTCTACCTCTCTCTCTCCTACAATCTACTAAAAATGAATCAAAATAACAGATATTTATTTAATATTTAGAATAAAAATAAAGTTTGAAGCATTACTAAAATATTATTCTAATTTTAATTAATTTTAAATTCAAGAGTATTTTTTTAAGATATGCGTGGTGATATAGAGATATGCACAGAGATTTTTTTAATTTAAAATTTGAGGACTTTTTTGATGTTATGTACACTTTTATCATATTTTCATATAAAAATAGAAAAAAACACGTTTTTATGCTGTTTTTGAACCTAAATTGTCAAAATGTGACCGCTGAATGAACTCCAAAAATTCTGGCCAACAAACTCACCCTTTCTTTTGATATTATTAACATTTTAAAATTTGTTTGAAATTTTTAAGTGCATCCTAAGGGAAGATATCGTCTGGAGTGACACATTATTATACATACATACAAATATACATACATACATACATATATAGGTGGGTTAAATTTTAGGAATCGATTCAAATGGTCTAAAACGGATTTCTATGAAACAAATTTTCAAAAATTCGCATTACAAATATTTTGAAGCCATTGCAATAGCTTAATTATCTTCGAAAATTCGCTAAATGTAATATTGGTTAAATAAAAAAAAAATGTGAATAATATATCTGATATGAAATTACAAATATAGCTACTGTTAAAAAATTTTACGATAAAAATGAATCTTGTGTGTAACTGGAACGAACAATGAAAAAAATGTCTGACCATTGTAAGACTTTATGAGCTGAACTTATTGTAATCTATATCTATAAAATCCATTTATGTACCACTCACTCACTGACTCACTGACACATCACGATATCTCTGAAACCATTGGAGCTATGACCGTGAAATTTTGTAGGTGTGTTTATCTTAAATCCTAGGCTCGCTAAGAAATATTTTTAAAAATCCGCCATCTTGATTCAAAATGGCGGCCATTTAAAACAATATTTTACTAGACGATATCTTCAAAACTAATTACACTAGAACCTTGAAATTTAAAAGTTACCTTCCTTTTATGAAATTAGTAACTTTTGAATGGTAGTTTATAAACTTATCAAATTAAAACAACACTCAGTAGCGAAGCACGGGTATCCAGCTAGTTCCTTATATTTGCAGTATTGAAATATATATATAATATTTGCATTTGTAAAAGTAATTTTAATTTTAAGGGATCAAATCAATAAAATATAGATACTTGAGATGAGAGATCTAGTAGTTTAGGGATAACAACTCTTGACTCAGAAAAAGTATAACAACAAATTGAACAGAACATCATTTCTTTTACCTATATGTAAAAGAAGTACTCAAGGACAATATCTGTTATACATAAAACCCACGAAGAAAAAATATACAGGACAAAATTTCCAACGGGTTTACGATGGCAAATAAGAGAAGGGAACTGAGACGTGAAGTAGAAGGAAAATAATAAAATATATTTGGAAATATTGAGGAAAAGACCGGGGAAAAAGGAGAATACATTTCATACTGAGAGGGATCAAGAGGGGAGTTATATCCTCTTTAGGCAGGCTAAAATGATTCCTTGGAATTGGACTCAAGATTTAGGATATACGTATAATACTCGTAAAGCACATCTAACATTGGCAAGAATCCGCTCACTAAACAACCAATAAGACAAGATATAAGACGTGACAAATAGGGGATATAGAAATTTCAGTGAACTGGAGAAGGAAGAAGGATTCATATATCTAAGAAATTCTTATCCAGGGATTTCGAGATGCAAATAAATCAATGTAATAATATAATACATAGGTGTTGAGACTCAGAAAAAACTTAGTTCAATGTCTCATCTCGAATATCATGCCTCAAGCAAGGCAGTAGGCTTCCAATCAAAGACTAGGTTAACAAAATAAACAAATCAGTGAATCTTCTTATGTCTGGGTACGAGCACGAGCAGGCTGTCGGTACATTGCCTTGCATTGACAAGAAAGAATCTTGTATTTATAATTTACAACTCTTTCAACCTAAGACAGATGGCTAAGAACGCTAATATAATAATATATTAATCCATAGTACAAACAAAACAAAAATGTCATTTTGATTGACATTCAGTAAAAAAAACAAAAACAAAAAAAAACTTTTTAATAGCAGATACAATATTTTATTCTGGTCTAATAAACAGTTGTATTATACCTATAGAGAAACATTTCTATTATTTAGGTTTTGAACTAAGAGATGGTTGGAAACTGTCCAAAAGTCTAACCAGATGTTCAAAACATCTTTAAAACTCCCTACTTCCTACAACAATATCTCGAAATAGTTGCAGAGAAAGGGTTACAATGAAATTTCATGAATACGAAACAATAATTTATAAGCTAAGTTAAGAAGAACGTTCCACTGGAGTGAAATGGAAATATAAAGACACCTATATACATATATAAATAAAAACCCAATTTAAATCAAATTATAATAATTAGTAATAATGGGAGACAGACAGAGAAAAATAGAATCCAGCGCCGGGACTCGAACCCGGGCCTTCAGCATTTCCAGTGCAGATGCTCTTTATCCAACTAAGTCGAGTCCAGGCGCTGGAGTCTATTTTTCTTTGCCTGTCTCCCATTATTCAACTACTAATGATTATAATTTGATTTAAATTGATATTTAAACTTTCTGTAGTATGAAGACTACCAAAAACTTAAAAATTAAATAAAAACCTCTAGATCTCAAATACTACATATATAGAATAAAACTGAAAACACATATTACTAAATAGATCCCATGAATAGTTAAAGCAAGTGCAAACTGGAATATTTCATTGATCCACAAATGAGAAAAAGTGAGGAATTTAACACCGTTATTCGTTGCATAGGTTCGTATTTTACGTCTCATCGTTAAGGTATAAAAATACTAGTAAATATAATGTCATAAATATGAGGCTCTACCTTGAACCGAGCTTACAATTAAAATAATAACAAAAATAATAACAAAATAAATAAATAGAAAATCCGCAATAGTAAATAGTTATATATTTCCGTTAATAACAAAAATACAGCCAAAGCTACTCAAGTGTTACACTCAAATTCTTGAGTTCATAAAATAAATACTAACTAAACAGTGGTTTACAGTTAAGAATTGCAATATATGTATATTGCATATTGATTCCGAGCTACCGAAGGAAACAGAGGCTATATGTGACCGTTCTTAAGAAAGAAATTCCAAGACAGAAATCCGTTTCAGACATCAGGGCATTTTTTTTTTGTTCCGTGTCTGTATGTCGGTATGTCAGTCTGTCGGTAAATTTTTACGAACCAACATGTCTTAAAAACTACATGTACGATTTAAAAAGAAATTTATATGGTAGGTCATAATTACCTCATTGTTGGTCCCATATGTTTCAACCTTCTGCGCATATTTGTTTCACTTCCATATGCGCACAAACATGCATTTATTTACACCTATAGCTTCGAGAGTACTTATATGATTTGTACGAGACTTTTATAATTTATGGAAATTAACCGGAAGATATTCCCAGGTCCCAGATTAATATGAACCA
Organism: Gerris buenoi; assembly: GCA_001010745.2. NCBI lineage: Eukaryota > Metazoa > Arthropoda > Insecta > Hemiptera > Gerridae > Gerris > Gerris buenoi. Next base: position 82,429 of record KZ651937.1, read on the forward strand.
TCTGCGATCTTTAACTTTTACTAAATTGATACTTTACTTCATGTAACAAATCAAAACAATTTTATTAAAAAACGGGGGGGGGATTAAACAAATTATCAGACATTATTGGCTTAAAAGCATAAAATCATCAATGTACGTGATACAATGCAAGGAAGCTATATGCCACACCAACAGGCAGTCTATTTTATTCTATAACTGAATGTCGAAACTATAAAATTTCTTTAGCTGCATAATCGTACGAATGATACACTCCGTGACTCCTAAAAACACAGCAGACATATTGATATATGTAGTATACAAACCTCAGATGCCTAAGTCACATTATTAGTCTATGGACATGGATATAGAAAGCGTTTTATTAGTTAAATATATAGAATGTAAATAATAATCAATGTACTGGAAGTTGCTTTAAATAGGTACATTGAAACGGACAATGATTATACATAATTAGTTGTCCTTTTTCCTTTTATACAAAGTACACTATTAAGATATTAGGAACCCGAAGAANCCCATTATTCAACTACTAATGATTATAATTTGATTTAAATTGATATTTAAACTTTCTGTAGTATGAAGACTACCAAAAACTTAAAAATTAAATAAAAACCTCTAGATCTCAAATACTACATATATAGAATAAAACTGAAAACACATATTACTAAATAGATCCCATGAATAGTTAAAGCAAGTGCAAACTGGAATATTTCATTGATCCACAAATGAGAAAAAGTGAGGAATTTAACACCGTTATTCGTTGCATAGGTTCGTATTTTACGTCTCATCGTTAAGGTATAAAAATACTAGTAAATATAATGTCATAAATATGAGGCTCTACCTTGAACCGAGCTTACAATTAAAATAATAACAAAAATAATAACAAAATAAATAAATAGAAAATCCGCAATAGTAAATAGTTATATATTTCCGTTAATAACAAAAATACAGCCAAAGCTACTCAAGTGTTACACTCAAATTCTTGAGTTCATAAAATAAATACTAACTAAACAGTGGTTTACAGTTAAGAATTGCAATATATGTATATTGCATATTGATTCCGAGCTACCGAAGGAAACAGAGGCTATATGTGACCGTTCTTAAGAAAGAAATTCCAAGACAGAAATCCGTTTCAGACATCAGGGCATTTTTTTTTTGTTCCGTGTCTGTATGTCGGTATGTCAGTCTGTCGGTAAATTTTTACGAACCAACATGTCTTAAAAACTACATGTACGATTTAAAAAGAAATTTATATGGTAGGTCATAATTACCTCATTGTTGGTCCCATATGTTTCAACCTTCTGCGCATATTTGTTTCACTTCCATATGCGCACAAACATGCATTTATTTACACCTATAGCTTCGAGAGTACTTATATGATTTGTACGAGACTTTTATAATTTATGGAAATTAACCGGAAGATATTCCCAGGTCCCAGATTAATATGAACCATCTGCGATCTTTAACTTTTACTAAATTGATACTTTACTTCATGTAACAAATCAAAACAATTTTATTAAAAAACGGGGGGGGGATTAAACAAATTATCAGACATTATTGGCTTAAAAGCATAAAATCATCAATGTACGTGATACAATGCAAGGAAGCTATATGCCACACCAACAGGCAGTCTATTTTATTCTATAACTGAATGTCGAAACTATAAAATTTCTTTAGCTGCATAATCGTACGAATGATACACTCCGTGACTCCTAAAAACACAGCAGACATATTGATATATGTAGTATACAAACCTCAGATGCCTAAGTCACATTATTAGTCTATGGACATGGATATAGAAAGCGTTTTATTAGTTAAATATATAGAATGTAAATAATAATCAATGTACTGGAAGTTGCTTTAAATAGGTACATTGAAACGGACAATGATTATACATAATTAGTTGTCCTTTTTCCTTTTATACAAAGTACACTATTAAGATATTAGGAACCCGAAGAATCATTACACAATGTTATAATGTAAAACTCGTACATACTTCTGACTCTTACAATTTAGTATGTGCTATAAAATAAAAGCTTTCTTATTAGGGTAGTTCAAGGTGTCAAACAAAGATAACCGACCGATGGCTCACTGATAAACTATAAATGATAATTCTTAAGAGCTATACAATATGCCACAAGGACTATCTCACATATTTTTATCACGACTAGAGCATCATTATTAGAAAAGAAATAAAGGAGATAGTGGAGAATTGTATTAATCAGACTAAGCGGAAACCATCAGTTTTTTCAGTCTTGATAAAGCAAGATTTTAAATAATTTCTTATCCTACACTGGCTCCAACGGTCTAAATGATCTCAGATATGTTATAAATACATACTGAGTTAACTCTCTTAGTTCAGAGTATAGTATTCATTCTAAATAAAACAGATATACTTGTATAATTGGTTATCATTGAATACATATGGTTGTAATAATTAAATGTTTATATGTTTTAAAAATGAAGTTTAAATAAGCATAACAATTTAACTTTTACAAGTCATAGACCAACAAAATAAAACACAACAAATTTCTGTAACTTATAACGCACCACCCTAAAATTCCCTAAAAAATTGCCACTGATATTAGAAATAGTAAAAAAGCCCACAAAAACAAAATTTAAAAAAAAAAATTTGGCTTAATATATTAAGGTGGTAAAATCGTTTTTATTAAGCTACTAGGTTGTGGCAATAATATATATCAATTATTGTAATATACTTCATGTATATATACAATACATATACCTACGTATATAGGGGGGTGGTAAACATAGCTACCACCCACGTTGGTGTAATTAACCCTTTTAATAGAAGATAATAATAGACATAAATAAATAAATAAATCAGAATATGACAAAACTTTAAATCCACAAAAATACCATTTAAATAATTAATAAATTTTTATTAAAGGTTAACGAATAATGTATCAATTATTTTAGAAAACAAAACTACTAGTAACTAGCAGGTTTGCATCAGGTTTTGTTTTAACTTAGTGGGAAAGAGGATGAATTATGAGACCCATGATTATAGGGCAAAGATGAGCTGAAATTGAATTTTGGTTTGAAGTAGTGTATGTGATGGTACATCAGCCAAAGATAAGGCATCCCACTCTCCTTCACCTAAATATCGCTGTGTCGTAAATTGGAGGCAGGCAAAGCATATAGTATAACTCCCTCAGTCTGTTTTGCATTGATTTCAAAAAGCTATGCTAGCACCTTACAGCGGTAGACTCTTTAAACATCATGACTGATCAATAAAACCGCAAGTACTATGGTTTTCGTTACGTCGCAAGGAGGGACAGACACTAAAGTATAGTTTTTTATTTATTTTTTTTTTTCTACGGAGAACTAATAAGGTACTACTACTGGCCCTATTATTTATATTTTCAGGCCATTTCCATATTTTCATTGTGCAAGGATTAATCAAGCAAATTTATAGAATTTCTTTTTATAATTTAGAAGCAGGAAGAAGAAAGTTCAACAATTAAAGGATATGATAAAAAAAAAAAAATACTTTATTCAAGTGGGCAGGCGCATACAACTTATACTTTAGATATACCCTCATAACGGAAAGTAACACGAAGTATAACATTGTGTTTATGGGTGTAAAAACATGAAAGACGAGTAGAAAAAGGGATGACGGTAAGAGAAAAGTAACGCAGGTGTTCCGCAGATAAAAGTTTTAAAAGCAATTCCTTTTTTTCTATTTTACCAAATAGAATGACCCCTCATAAATGAAAATATGACGAAAGTTGACATAACAACAATAACTACACTCTTAAAGAGCTTTCCAACGACATGCGTCTTGAAGAACATATACTATTTTAACTTTTGTACCCCGTACCCATGAGCACCAATTTGGACTACTTCAGATTTATACCTTCCTGTGATTGTTCATTATGACCGTGCCGAATTTCGTGCGGATCGGCTCAGCCGTTCAGGAGAAAACTTTTGTACCCCGTACCCCTGTGTATTAATTTGGACTATTTCAAATTTATAACTTCCTATGGTTGGTTACTATGATCATGNCGTTCAGGAGGAGTATGCATCACAAAAAACGCAAAGTGTAGTATAAGAGCTTCGCTTCGCTCAGCTCAATTAATCTTTAACAAGATGATTAAATATAAATTAGGAATAAACCATATATGCTTTATAATATTAAGAAGAGTAATTTATTTTAGTCTTTCATTTCATATTTTGAATCAGAGTTCAGAAGCTAACATTAAGAAGATTTTCATATAAATACCAGGAAGACAACGATCATGATAAACAGGATTTTAGGAAAGCGAACCCGTTGAAGACTTCCTTATCACTAGAAGGCTAAAAATCAAGCCCTGCTTCCCCCC
>KZ651937.1:93720-104062 GCA_001010745.2 Gerris buenoi
AGAGAAAAAGAAGAGAATATAATGTGAAATATCTTGATGCAAAATATAAATTCGTTCTTTATAGAGTGCGTATTGTGAATTAGTAATATTAACGAAAGTATTAAAAAATTGCATTATTACAATTGAGAAGAATATAATAAGGATGACAGCCTGCGTGGTCTTTTTATACATGACTGACATGTGACATTTTCTAGCCCCTCTCTATGTCCCTGAGTGAAGCTTTTTCTCTTCGTATAATAAGTTACGTCGTTGCTAAACGCACTACTGGTCTTAACCATTCCCCCATCCAGTGCTTGATTTGTACTAATTCCAAAATGTCAGATGGATTAAGAGAAGAGGCGTGTTTGAATGAAATGAAAGCAGGATATAATACATCACATTATTACTCCGTTCCCTCTGTCTAACTAAATGGACGTCCAGTCACTCATTTTCTGGAAACTGAAAACATATTATGATGATAGAGCAGAGAAATAGAGTTACGTCCATCCGCTAACTAATTTAAACCAATTAAAAAGCAACGCTTTTAATAACAATTCTTTTTCCGCAAATAAAAAAGGAAATTATGTAGTAAGATAATAAAAGAATATAACAAATAATCTGCCATTTAGTGCGCCACATAGCTTCCTCGCCTCTCTTTCATAGACTTTACGCTTTTACAACTATTATTGTCAAATATATCTAACATTCTTCCGTTTTTTTAAATCTATTATACATAATTGTTTCAGTCAAATTTTATTTTTACATGAACTAAACTATCAATTTAGCAAGATTTAAAGAGTGCAGACGGTATAAATTAATCTGGGGCTATCTGCGGTCAACATTCGACGAACCATCCAAAGTTCTTATAAATTATATAAGATTTTTGAATATGGGCGTATATAAGAGTATGTTTAAGAGCATGTGGAGGAGAAAAATGTGGGTGCAGAAGGTGGAATCAATATGACCTAACATCCAAATTTCATTAAAATCAGACCCGTGGTTTACCAGTAGTAGTTGAAGTTTAATTTTTGAGAACCAACATCTTAATGTTGGTTCGCAAAACCGAAAAAAAAAAATCCCAAAATGTCAGTTTACATGTTTAACACATAATTCTGACAGATTTATACCACATTCCGATATTTTTCTTTCAGTTTTTCATATTATTATGCAGATGAGGTAATTATGATTCGTAAACCAGATACAATGTACCTACATACATAGTAAGTTTGCCAGGTAAAACGGGTTTTGGATTTTTGTTTCTATTTTGTAAGCTTGAAACTCAGGCTACATGCATCAATACTACATCATTTATATATAAAGAGGATTATGGTTGTTTCTAAAAAACAAAGGAAAAAAAGATCATTAAAAGGGTATAATTAACTTTCAGCCCAATTCAGGCATATTATTACAGCTATTTTCAGCGTTATATTTTTGCTCTTTCAAGCTTTTGTTTAGAATATGTTTTTTTTGTTTTTTTTTAGTGTTCGTTGTATGCTTTCTCTATACGAAGGGTTCTATCTATATTTACCTTTTAAAGTCAAGGATAGTTTGGGTTTCTGCCTTGTCTGTACGCTAGGGTGATTCGGTAGGGTGCCAAAAACTTTCTTCCAACTCTGCTAGCCCTAGAACCTCACCCCCTGAATCGTCCTCAACTTTTCAGTACAAATTCAACCGTTTTGTATGTAAATGAGCTTCTCCTTTACTCTGGAGTAAAGGTAACCCTCCCTTACCCTTCTTATCATATGCAAATCCTTTGGGGCTTATACAGTTCTTCCCTGACTTCGCCCTTCGCCCACTTTTATACTCCACCCTCGCCGCCTGAAGGACCTACTGTTTAGTTCAATATGCAGTAATCGTGCCCTTCCTTCCTTCCTTACCAACATAAGCTTCGGAAAATAGAAAGCTTAAACTTAGTACTATATAAAGATACTTTAAAAAAGGAAAGTTTAATTTTAATTTTGCCTTTATCACACGAAATTAATTGATTTTTTATAAGATTTTTATACAATATCTGCCACGCCTTTTAAATACATCAAGAACAACTTTACCTAAATTATAATATAAATTAATTAATTAAATTGTAATTATTATATAATAACTAAGGAAAGATTATAGTTGGGGACTGGAGAAGCAATACACCACGAGTGGAAGATTACCTCACCAAACGTACAAATCTAAACAAAAACAAAAATGTACAAATCTAAACAAACAAATCAGTTCTGCAAGTGACGTTTTTTTTTTTTTTTTTTTTTTTTTTTGCTTCCGAGCTTACCGAAGGTAATGGAAACTATGTGATCGTTCTGGAGAACGAAAAAATTTTAGGTCTCTGATTTCAAAAATTCCAAGACAGAAATCCGTTCAGATCAGGGCATTTACAGATCAGACATCAGGGCTTTTTTTTGTTCCGTGTCTGTATGTCGGTCTGTCGTTCAATTTTTTCGAACCAACATATTATCTTAAAAACTACACGTCAGAGTTTAATGAAATTTTGAAGGTGGTCATAATTAGCTCCTTGTGGGTTCCATATAAGTTTCAACCTTCTGCGCTATTTTTTTTCCACATGTGCACAAACCTACATTTATTTACACCTATATCTTCAAAAGTACTTATCTTTTTGTATAAAACTTTGTATATAAGAGATTTGTATAAAACGTTTATAGTTTATTGTAAGTAGTCCGCAGATAGCCCTAGTTTAATTTGAACCGTCTGCGCTCTTTAAATTTTGCTAAATTGATAATTTAATTTATGTAAAAAATCCAAAATATTTTGACTGATTAAAAAAGGGGGAAAAATTAAACAAATAAGACAATAATGGCTTGTAAACGTATACAATAAATAAAGTACGTGATAGGAAGCGAGGAAGCTATGTGCCACACTAATTGGCAGTCTATTTTAATGTAAAACCCTTAAAACAGAAAAATGTATTCTCTCCTGTAAGAATGACAAATTAGGACAAACAACGCGGATGTGGTGTCTCAGAACTTTTCCTTGCCAAATAATTTCTAAATGGTGGCAGATATTAAGTTGAAATATGGAGGACTTATTTATCTTATAGAAAGGTATAATTGGTATTTTGGCTCAATCGGCAAATTATTCAGTGTTAAATTTTTAATGTTCAAAAGGCGATATTTTCGAAATGGCAGCAGACAGTAAAACGAAATGTATGGAGATGTTTATCTAACAAAGACTTATAAAATTACGAGAAAGTATGATACAACTTTTAGCACAATCGGTATTTTTTTTATTTTTACGATTTTTTTTTTTAAATTTTTGGCTGACTTAAAATGTATGATTTTCTGAGCTGCATAACTAGGTACGTGTAACCAAGATTCAACTCGCTAGCTTAAAAACTGTGGATGTTGCGCGAGACACAGACAGATATACATCATATATCCAGCTAAAAACCACTCAAATGCCTAGAAAATATCTAAAGTATATAATTCCACTGAAATCTCGGTTTCGAATATTTTGTGTGAAAAGAATATTTTTCCTTAGGTTAAGAAAATTAAAATGGTTACTTGGGTTATATTACTTCTGTTTTAGACTCCTTTGTGTTTGCTTTAATTGTCATTGTTAGCTTAACTACATTAAACAACTTTTTAGGCTATATTCTAATTTTCAATCAAAACTACTAACCCACCGGACTATTTTAAATTGACATCATATTTTATATATACAATGCATATGTATCAAAGTAACTCTAGTACGTAATAAAATAAATTTTACTAAAAGTATTTATTTCATTATTAAAATTATAAATATAATTTTTTAGGATACCTACATATTAAAGTTTAAGATATCAGGAACAAGACCAAACTAAACGAACCTCTTTTAAATAAGCTACTAATTTAAAGAAAAAAAGTAAGTGCAACACAAAATAAGTTTATGTTATTTAACTGAACCATAGTAAAGTCACGACATAAATGGAGCACGAGTTTCAAATAGTCTTTTTAAGCTAAACAAGAAAACTATTATAATATAGGTAATCGGTCATTTTGGACTAAGATACACGTAGATAAAGAACAACCACTACCTCGCCTCGTTAACTTCAAGTATACTAAAGTACATATTTGTAAACATAGATAACAACAAATCTTAACTAGATTATATAGAGGGAATCTTTATCACAAGTTTCATAGATTTTAGAGGTTTTAATCATAAAACATTTATGTCAGCTATAAATTTTTAGTTTAATCAAACAGCTTTGACGTCACAAGGAATTGATTTTCCTTTACACCCTCTTCCCAAGGGCTCAGAGATGTTATGAAGAGGGGTAATTACCTTTTCTACCTCCTTATCTTCTTTGTATAGCTCGTAAAGTAAATTTGAGGACAGGAAAGAAAATTTAAAGACAAACACAAATGGATAATAATAGATAAATATTATTCATGAATATACACACTTTTAATTATAGGGATGGAAAACAAAGAGAAGTATCTAATGGTGATTCTACATGATAATGGAGAAATATTGAGAAGCTAAGAAGAAGTTTAGATCTACTTAGGATTAAAAATATAATTATACAGGACCATGTTTGATAGAGAACAAAAATTTATTTAAATACACACACACATTTACACGCACATTTTTGTTTTGACATTTTATTTAAATGTCAAAACAATTATACTTGCTGTTTACCGTTTTATGATCGAAAGATCTGTTATAAGACTCTGTTAATGTTTTTTTAATAAGTCAAATCAATAAAAATTAATTTTTATCAGTAAAATCCTCTAAGGTTGGACTAGCCTATACGGAGCATCATTTATAGAAATGAAAAATACTGGCACATATAATTAGAATCTTTTCTATATATTGATAAAAAATGTACCAATTATGGATTTTATTTCATTTCATAAGTTTTCTCTTAATACGATTTCCATCTTCAGTCCTCTATTTTGAGACACAGTTGTATACAGGTCAATTTTGGGAATCTTGGGCGTATGTATATGTTGTAGATTATTACCTGGGCTTTGATCTAGCGTATCTGGTTTTTCAAGAGAGTATGAAATGAAAAATAATACATAAATATTGCAATTTATATCAATATACAGGAAACACTTTAATTATATATGCATGTATTTGTTAGTTTTTGCATTTCTATTCATGATGCCCATGTATAGGCTAGTCTAATCTCCTCTAATATAATACTAAGAACAATTAGGGGAAAAACGTGATGGGTGATGGGAACAAAATTTGATTAATTTTAAAATGTCCAAATTGAAGATAAAACTCTGGGCCCTTCATATTAAATACATATATTAATAGTATTTAAGAGATCTCGATCTAACAATCTTTAATATATAAAGGACAATTCTCTGTAAAAATGATCTGGCTTAAACCAAATCCAAATCATGCCCTCGATGCCAAGTGTAGGGAAGGGTGAAGGAAAAGAAAATGAGCCCAAGATCGAGAGTAGATAAAGTTTTTTACTCTTCCTTTCGCGTTTTTGGAATGAAGTTCCTTATGGCACGTTCTGGAGCCCGGGAGTGACGGTGACCAAAATCACCTTCACAAAATAGCCGTCACAAAATCACCGTCATGAAATCTACTGATGACGATAACTTGAGTAAAAGATGACCAAGTTAGTTGAAATTTGGTACACATGTTTATTTTACCAATACTCAGGCTGAATTCGTTGGACAACGTTATCCGCCCAAGCGTTCACACGCATTGCTCGCGTAAACGTAAGCTTCAAAAATTTAAGTCGGGAAAAAATGTTATCGACAATATTAAGGAAGGCCTGTTCCTTGAATTGTTTTGTTTATTTTTGATACGTCAAAATGTCACTTTGTATTGTAAATATAGAAACTATTTTTGTTAAAAGTAACGGTTTTCGTTAAAGTAAAATTGATCTGTGCTGACGCTTTCTTCAATATAAATATATATTAGGTATATTATTATAATACTGCGTACTTGATCCAAGAAAAAAATTTAAGTTCATCTATTTAATGAGGCAAACAACTTTTAAATAATTGTTTTTAGTAAAACGAACACCGACACTGTTATGAAGTGATAAAGATCGCTAAATTTGTTAAAGTGGACCTAAAAAAGACGGTACAAACAGTTAACTACTTTTACTTTTGTCTCTTTTCTAACTCCACCATGTGCAAGTAGTTAGCAACGTATACGTACTTAGCAGTGTTATTTTATAAATTATATTTAATGAAAAATGTAAGGAACTTCGTTCCTACCGGGTGTCCCGCGACACCTTACGTATTTTTTATTTAAAAAAGAGTAAAAGAAAATTTCGAATCGGTTATTTGTTGCTAATTTATTCAAATATGATTTGTCTTCAATAGTCCACTAATAACTAATTAAAGTTTAAACTAACGTTTACCATTGTGATTTTCAAGCAACTCATAATTTTCAAGTTTCATTTAATGAAAGTATTGCTTCAAAATTTCGTTCGAAAAAATTGAATAGTTTACTCAGCTACACTGGCAAAATATAGCTTGTATATATACTATAATGTTTAAACATGTGGCAAACAGTTATTCCACTTAGTTTACTTCTGTCCAACCTAGTACCGGCTCGAGAAGCGAGAAGCCTTTCAGTTGTTAGCTAATTATGTTCGTAAGGGTTAAATAAATATTGATTAGTATGTGAATTCCGTTAAAGCAGTTATAGTCTAACTTAACATCTGTAATACCAATCTAATTATATTCAAAAAAAAAAACAAAAAACACACGTGTCGAAAAAACATTTACATCTCTAGAAGTATAAAATTGTAAAATGGAAAAGTATAAAATCGCATGAAATCAAGCCGGTTTTTTTTTAGAGATAAATTTATTTTAAATAATATTTACCATAATAAATAAATAAATATTGAATAAGATCTATAATTTCTAGCATAGCTAATTGAAATATGTACTTTGAAAACGTTTAAAGTTTAAAAGGACTCAAGTTGATAAAGGGCACAACCAACGGTGAATAGAAGGGCCAACAACACGCAGACTTAGGGAGGCCCTTCAGAGTTAGAGGCAAGAGGAGAAGTGCTCTGGAACCCACTCAAGCCTATATTTTATAAACTAATCGACCGGAATAGCCGACTAATAAGCCCTCCTAATTAATATTATGTCCTAATAAAAAATTATAAATTATAAAATTCAAAATTTATTTCCACATTAATCTTTTTTTTTATAAATTACATCTATTCTTTTACATGGCCTATTAAAAATTCATGAATAGCACATTGCTTAACGTAGAGTTAATACAGCGTGTAGGTCTTCAATTTAATGACCTAATAATTTTATGACAAAATTAATATTAACCAGGGCGGAGGCTATGAATTACTTATCCTTCCAATCTTTTTTCTTGGGGTTAAAGAAAAATATTTCAACAAAAATAGATAAGGTCGGTAAGATAATTTAGAGACTGATTCTTAACAAAAAAAATTGTCAATCGAAATTGAATAATTATTAATTAATTAATTATTAATTATTAATCGCATTTAGTAAAGAAATAGTGGTGAACGCATCTTTCGAACTAAATATAAAATTAGTGTCTGATATATAGTAATCTGACTTAGTGTATAAAGGTATTTATCTTGCTTATGCGCAGCCACTTTTATAATTAAAGCGAAGCTGGGAACGGAATCCTTTTTATTACTAGCTTATTATATTTAGTCATTTTAATTTCCTCTTTATTATTATTAATTTCCCCCTTTTTCCCTACTTTATTATTTGATCAGGTCTTTCTTATATTTCCTTATTCCATTTCATACTTCTACCCTTGATATTTTTCTCAAAAAAAAGTAAATTAAATTTTAGAAAAAGGTTAACCTTTTGAGATAAGATTCAAAAAAAGATATTTATTTTTAGGCGATGTCAATAAATTAATCTGATTTCATATAATATAAACAACTATGTCTGATTTTCTTAATGCAAATCTAGCTAGTGCTTTACGACAGCATTTGTATGTTGATTTATATACTTATATTATTACCGTATAATAGGAGAAAAACATACATAGAAATTAGTAGTGTTAAAAAAATTATAAGAGCTCTGTTTCTAAGTATTTTGTTCTGTTCAAAATACATATAACTGTTTGTCCCGCTAAAACAGCTTTTTCAATCGCAACTTTAAGGTAACACACTACATAAGGTTACCTCAAACCTACGGGGTTGGATTTAATTTGGCTGATAATAGTTAGTCAAAATTCTACCAATAGTATCCCGTATCGATAAACGGAATAGTGTCGATAAAAATCAAAACACTAGTTACAATAAAATATAAAGAATGAAAGTTTTAAAAGAGCTACTAAAATATTATAATTAAAAATAAATATTTTTTAAAAGAAAAGGCATAGAAATGGCCTAAGAAAAATTAATAAAACAAATTTCTTCAAGGATAAATTAATTTTTAATTTAGAAAAAAAATATATATAAAAAATATACATATAAATATAGATGTCACGACCTAAGAAAAAATATCCTTGCATATTAATAAGGGTTGATTAAAAGGGAACATCAAAATATTTATGAATAAAAGGCGAAAAAAGTAATCCGAATTAATCACAAAAAGAAAATAAAAAAGAAATTTAACAAAAGTTAGAAAGACTTGAAGCTTTGCTAGAAGAAATAAAGGAATTCAAGACAAGTGATGAGGGCGAACCATAAATGGTATTATTGCGATGGTAGGGAATTTATTTATCGCTTCTGCTTTTATCTTTAAAAAATATATATGATTAAAAAAAAAAAAAAAATGAAAATAGTATCACAACACAAACAAATCTTTACGAGCAGTAAGACTCTAAAAGGATAAAAATACAAATGAGGGGTAATCAATTAAAAGAATGTATATAAAAAAAAGAATGCTATGTTTTGGTGATGTGGAGCGCTTCTAGCATAAGAATTTAAAACCAAAATAGAAAAAAAATAAGAGTTGAGGTGGTTCGGTTTGGATTGTTGTAAGTCCAGAGCCTGCGGTTCTGAGATGAGGTAATGAGCCTGCAAGCCTCCAGGCCAACTGTTAAACTTAAACAGTAAACCGGTTTTCAAAAGGTACGGAGGTATTATAAACAGGAAAAAGGTCGATGATATTACGTTCAAGTACATCAAAATAATATTCAGGAAGAAGGCAATCAAGTTCTTCCCTTTTTTTTGACGCTGTGTCCTGTATTGTGTTTTGGTGAAAATGTGCACTAGTGAGTGCATCTTTTTTGATATATAAGTGTAAAGGTTTGGTTCTTTTAACTTTGATTTTCAGTCTGGGACAGATTTGTAACAGGTACAAGTCTTGTGATCTATATTTAATCCACTTCCCGCGAATAACCAGAACGGTAAAACTTGCTCAGATTACGTTTTTGCGATGACAATACAATGGATCAGTATCATTCATTAGTTTTACATAAAAATTTTATTAGCCAATAAATCAATAAATTTCCAAGATTTGTCGCTAAAGTTCGAATAAATGCAACGACGACACTATGAAGTTGACACTTTGTTAACACGCACACTAAAGATGATATTATACAGGGTGGTCCAAAACTCTCCCCCCCCCCCTCTTATCTTTTGAATGGTTTGAGATAAATTAATGAAACTCGGGGGATCTCTACCATGCAAAGGGAACTTTGTTTTCATGCAATCGTCCACTAGGGGCAACCACCCACTTTGCCCTCAGGCCACCCAACATTAAAATTTATAATTGGAGTGTATATTTTTGATAGCATATTTAGATTCAAAACGTGTAAATCCATCAAAATCTCAAAATCATATTTTTGTGCCATCACAATACTTTCTCTTTATATGAGAAAGTAAAATCCGACGTATACAAGCAAAACCCGATGAACCTCCTTTTATATTCTAACTTCCTGGCCAAGCTATTTTAGAGGGTCACATTTTGCATGTCGTTTATTGACATTTCAGCCCACCTATCGTCAAAATATTGTACTATAAATTAAAACCTTTTGACCATCTGTTAAATCATAACTTCCTAATACAGTATTTAAGAGTGTCAAATTTTGGTGCAATTTTTTGCGGATATTCTATGCTCCAGAGCTAAAACATATTCATGTTAAAAAAAAAAATGCGTTTTCATAAAACATGTATAATATTTTCTCCTTCTTATTGCATGATTTATCATAAATATGTTATAATCTTTTAAAAATATAATATTATTTACCATTATATTTACATATTCACCATGTCATTCCTTTTATTTTCATTAATAACTAGGGGTCTCTGCCCCCTACTCGCTTCGCTCGTCGAAAAGCTGCCGCCGCGGCGTGAACCTTTTCTTAATTGACATTTGACAATATGACACATTTGTTTGGTTTATAAAACTTTTTTAATAATAATGATAGGTAATATTCAATCAGATAAGTCGTATTAAACTATTACCTTCTTATTTCTTCATTTATAAAT
>KZ651937.1:104546-119232 GCA_001010745.2 Gerris buenoi
AGGAAGGTTACTCACATTGTAATATTTTAATCTACAAAAACCAATGTACAAATTATGATTTTTGATGATTTTAAATTTCTAGGAAAAATAAAAAAATATATTTTATTTCAATTTATTTATTGTTTTTTATTTTTTATTTTGTAGTTGCTATTTGTTAAATTTAAAAATCAATTATTTTTATAAATTTAGTTAAAAACTTGTTAAAATATTGTTTTTGTTATTGTAGGCCTGAAGATGCCCAGGTATGGGCGAAATATAGCCATACATATTTATAAATGAAAATATTTTTATTTTTATTTCCAACTTTCAATCCCTGAAGACTAAGCATAAAGAAGATTAAAGTCAGAATAGTATTTATACACATAGAATGTGTCTGCCTGATATAAAATCCACGATAAATTCTGGGGAAATTCTTCATTAGAATCCATGGAGATACAGCCAAAATTGAAATTAATATTCTTTATTATACACATAAATAACTAGTCACTAGTCTATAAACATTATGATCAGAGCCTAATACTGGTGTGGACAAATGATAACTAATAACGAAAAACTTTTTTTTTTCATTTAACATCATTCTATACTTAAATCTACTCCCATTATAACTAGCAAATATTATTTTAAGTTCGATTGGTACTTATCAGTTAAACAGTAGGTAAATATGAACTACCATCCAAAGTTCAATAAAATTGGACGTGTAGTTTGTAAGACAAACCGACAGACAGGCACACCCAGACCTGTTCCCTGATGTCTGAAAAGGATTTCTGTCTTGGAATTTTTGAAATCGGACACATAAAAATTTTCGTTCTTCAGAACGTTCACACATAGCATCCGTTACCGTTACCGTCTTCGGTAAGCTCGGAAGGGAAAATATTAAATAAGTTATTTAGTATTGGATAAATAATAATAAAAGTAAAGTTAATATAACCACTGCGGTCTTCGAAGCAATCTAGACGCCACCTACATACTGTATAGTATTGAGAGGAAATATCATCCCAAATAATAAAACAGTTCTGGTCTCAACTCAATAAAGAAAAATATACAGTCATGTAGCCAGTGAAAACAAGTTTGAACCATTATGTAGGTTTTATGTTTCAGAGCGGCAGGCCATACAAAGAGATGGAGGAATGGGCCTCAGGGCGCATTCTCTGCTGATCTTTCCATAGATAACAACGATATAAAAGAAAAAAAAGTATAAAGAATATTAAGACCGAGGCCATACAAGGTCACCTAAACAATATTGGTCCATTCTCATTCCCACTCTTAAAGGGTCAGCTTAAGATGTTATTGATTAATTTTATATTTAATTTCAAACTGGGTTTAAAAATATATAAGGTATTTCTGTATGTTTATTGTCATTTGTGACTAATCGGTTTTTCTCAGTTGTTAAAAATCAACCATTTAAAATAATATTGAATCCTCAAATTTTAAACATGTAGCATCTTTTCCTTAATAATATGTGTACTTTAAACTAGATTTTTATTATTATTATTCAAAACCTACTAGAATTTAAGAAAAGTTTGAGATAGTTAATCAATTACAGATTTATAATAAACGTATGGCTTGCTAAAGTTAGCGAAACCATTATGTAGATTAATAACATTTATCTCCAGTAGGGTAAAAAAGTTATGATTTTGAATTAGTTTAGAGGGACTAAAGCAGGTCTTTTCTTCCCTGAATCGAAAAGTAGGGAGAAAAAGTAAAAAGTAGGGCGAAAAAGTAAAGTAGGGCGAAAAAGTAAAGATTGCAACTTAATTATTTTATAAATAGTAGAAAATGAATGGTTAATGTAATGAAGAAGTTGAAATCAGGTTGGCGTCACTGCTTTTATGACCATGTTTATCTATGTTTATAACCTGCATCTATGTAACCTTCTATTTGAGTTTAATTCCAATTCTTATTTGTTTTTAATACTGAATCTCTAATATCTGCTATTAAAAGTGTTAATAATTATTGTTATTTATTAAAATAATAAATAAAAACTGTGAAATGAACGAAAATGTGTATTTACTTCCTACAGGAGATAAAATATTGTATGTACCTCGTGAGTAAAGTGCCATTATTACCTTCGCGATAATTATCTCCCTCGGCTTCACCTCGGGAGCTAATTAGCGTTATTCCCTTGGCTACGCCTCGGGAATTAAAAAGACTAATTCCCTCGGCTTCGCCTCGGGATTTAGGGGCATGATTCCTTCGGCTTCGCCTCAAGAATCAACTTTTTCGCTCAGGAAATAATGGCTTACTTTACTCCCTAGGTGCATAAATAACTATTTTTGTCTGTAAAAACAATTAAAACCTTTAATAGTTTTTTGCATTTAAAAGAGCTTAATGCTTCTTATAACGATAAAGTTAGTATAATTAGTAATTCGAAATATTTTATGTCAATTATAAGTGAGCTTGGACCACACCTCGATTGGAAGAGCGGATTAAAAATACTATCTATATTTAAATAATTTGTTTTAAATATAAAATCCTCTGTACTATAAATATCGCTATGCACAAGGATCATAATGATGTATGAACGAAGAAATATTATTCTAGTGTGAAACAACAGGGTAGTAATCATAGGTGGTAGGTTGTTTCCAAGAATGATTCACCGTTGATTGGCATGAAGCCCAAAACAACAGAGCTATTGTCACCGGTTACAGAGACTGTTGACTGCAACTATTTTTAAAGCTGTGCTCAACCAATGTCGGTAGTATTTAAAACCTATTAAAGAAATGGACAATAGAGATCCATTATTCTAAATGTGATTCAGAATTTGAACATTAATCTTAATATTAACAATTTTAAGAGAAAAGTAAATACGGCCAATTAAAATAATAATACAATGAGATAATCATAGAACTTGGAAGAAAAATTTATACAGAAAACGACAAGGGGGTGAATTAAATAATACGTATTTTTTATGATAAATATATTTTGGTAAATAAATTACATTTCAACATTAACAAATACAATTCTATATTATAGAGTCACTATAGGGGCGTCATATTATCTAATGAGCACCCCCCCCCCCCGAAATCATGTGGGCTTCCTAGCACAAAACTCATTCTTTGTCATAACTAGCAACAATAAAATAGTGGTAAATATGTAATAGCCACAAAATCACTACAAAACTATACGCTAGAATATTTGCTTCCATTTAACATTTTTGGTTAAGTTATAAGTTTCACTTTTCTGCGCTCATTCTCTTTTAAATAATTAAACCACAACCACAGTAATCTATTAACAATATTAGGATGTTATAGAAGTTTGAAAAAAGTTAATTAAAATTTAATTGTCAACTGCTGGCTTAATCCGTCCTTATACGACCAATATACACAATAAAATTGAAGAACACATTTCTTCTTCCATAAAAACGGTCTTTCGATCTAACTTACAGACATACGACGTTCAATAGAATTGCTCAATAATATCGATAGATTAGGGAGCCGTTCAAGAGTTGAATTAATCAATAATTAGCAGAACTTTAAATATTATATACATTGTCAATAGGGAAGTCGAACTTGAAATCCATGTGATATATGACAACACTGCAATTAGAGTTGCATAAAAAAAAAAAATAATAATTGGAAAAGTCTACGTAGGTATTTTATTTTGTAAATATTGACTGGAAAGTAGCGCGTGCAGTATATACAATAATCATTTAACTACATCAAACAAACCATTAATTAAACATGACATGATGGTGCTATATGGAGAGGATCGCGTGCACACAGCGTAGTCCATTTACACTAGAATTTATGAATTTATTTTTTCACAGAATCCATTAAAACAATAGGATTTCGCCTAAGGGAATTTAACTTGAGACCTTTATACATTATTTCAATATAATATTGTGATAAATTTCAGCACTTACCGACACTTAAAATGGTAAAAACATATTCCAACGATGATTATAGGGTTATTTTCTTTTTTTCCTAATTAACTTTTAAAATTCATGTTTGTCCCTTTACCTTTATTTTTGCTTTAAGAATTGAAATGAATTGAAGTGAAGCAGAGAAGTTTTAAAATAAAAACAATAATATTTTTACTGTCCACATTTTGTTTAAATGAAAGCGTAAAAAAGTCTGACAATTAGTGTGGCTCATAGCTTCCATCATTACTGATGTACTTTTACAACCCATTTTAGTCTAATTTATTTTCTGGTCCCATTTTACTTGTTAATTACTAGTCTCATTTTAATGAAATTTAGTCATAATTAGCTCAATTTTGGCACAATATTAGTTTTAACCTTTACCGCCAGTTAGTTTCTCTTCCACGTGCACTCAAACATAATAGTTATTTATGCAACAAGGGAGTAAAGTAAGTGATTGCACCCTGAGCGATGAAGAACCATAACGTTCACTCCCGAGGTGGAGCCGAGGGAGTTAATTATCGCGAGGGTGCAAGTGATTTTTACTCCTGAGGTACGTACAAGATTTTACCTCCAGAAGGGAGAAAAAAAAATTAAATAAGATTTTAATTTTAAAGTACTTTATGTTAAAAAACAAAACATTTTTATATTTAAAAAATCATTTTTCATTTTTAAAAAATTGATATAGACTATTAATAATTCACCAAATAAGTTTAATCATGTTAATATTAAATGATGGATAGTAATTATTTGAATTTAAATGGTAATTAATTATTTAAAATTAAATGGGAGAATCAGCTGGTAGCTGAGTCATGTATTACATGGTATTGACAATTAATGTATAATCATATGGATGGGTAGATCTACATTTAGAAATTATGATTTCCCTTTTAACTTTTTGTTTTTTTTACTGATGAGTCACCATGACAACCGTCGTGAAGGTTATGTGTGAAGATGACATTACAGATTTAAACATTAAACAATGGTTAATAAATGAAATGTGTATTAGCACCAACCTTATTTACTTGTGCTTATCACTTGGGCAACACTGGAGGGAATCATGAGAGTTCATGATTCCGAGTGCATGACCTACTTCCGAGTGAATGAGCTACTTTCCTCCCTGTAAACTGGGGAGGAAAGTTAACTTTTTCTCCCCGCTGGAGGTAAATTTATTTACTCAGATGTCTTCAAAAGAACTCATCAGATTGTTGAGAAAATTAGATGGTTTGTCAAAAAGTGATCCACAGATTAATTTCAACCGCCTGCGTAGGAAGATTAAATAGTGCTAAATTGATATACTTTTATTCGTGTAAATAAACCAAACAATTTTTACAAATAGTTTTCAGGTTGCGGGCGCGTATATTAATGATTTTATGCATTTATAAGCCATTATTGCTAAATTTATTTATTCCCCCACTCCTTTTAATGCATGACACTTATAAGGGGGCAACAATGGGCTAATTATAAAACATTCAAATTTCATCAAATTTGGACAAGTAGTTTTTAAGGTATGTTGTAGGCTTGCAAAAGGAACCAAAAATATTCCCTGATATCTGAAATTGATTTCAGATACTGAGACATCAAATAACTTCAATTGCCTGTAAGTTCCGGAAACAAAATAAATTTAAATCTATAATTTTATATTATATCAATTTAACAGACTTTATATTGCTACTAATGATCAAATATTGATAATAATGACTAGCCATCAGTTCGATAGTTGTTATATAATAACAAAGGTCGCATAATACTTAACAATAAAGTTAGTATGTAATTAAATGGTTATTATGATGTCATGTGAAGTATATTATTGTCAAGTTCTAAACCTCCCACACTTACTACCGATGTATTACTAGGACAAGTCACTTAACGAGAATTCAAAGGTACAGTAGAAAGTTTTCGTTTAGCCCTCAGTTTAGTTAGAAGAAATATAAAGGAAACGACTCTATACAAGTTTAAAGAGAAGGGAAGATTCACAATCTTCACGGAGTTCGCAAGGGGAAAGACCTTAAAATAGCATAAGGTTTTAATGCCAGCAGCTGTTTGGTTCGGTTACAAACATATATATATTGCCAAGAGGGAGAAAACGACAAATACAAAATAAGCATTAACTGTACATTACAGCGCACACAAAACGATAATACTTGGCCATAAATGTTGACTAAACTCGTGCCAGAGTTAGTCACAAAGCAATGGCTAATGAGTCGTGTGGGTGTTTATAAGAAGGTGCCGACCGTTCATATATGTATATTACTTTTTAAAAACACTATTTTGTGTAAGATTATATTTGAATTCCGGTTATTAAATGAGTACGCGGGAGCTCTTTTTATAATACATAGATATAAATATAAAAATAGACAATACACACCCAATATAAATATAGAACTTGTATTTCCTACTCATAGTTATCCCCACGTCACATTAACGCTTCTAGTGTCAACAAGCGTAAATTGTATCAATACAAAACATCATAACGACAAACGGAGATCAAAATCGAGATCGCTATCAAACCAACAAATGTAAAAGAAAACCAAGAATAAATATAAAATAAAATTTATTTAAAAAGATATAGAAAAAGTTTACTAATAATGGAAACTAACAGTTATAACAAGATACTGTCCTCATGAAGGGTTTTCGCCATGAGGCGGATATTTTCCTATATCTAGTTGAAACTAATTTTAAAAATATTGGATTTTGTTGTGGTTAATAATCGTAGACGCCACCGACCATATTAAGACACTCCTTTTAGTATTTACGCTGAGCGACGATTGTTTTCTCATCTTACAAAAGTATCCGAATCTATTATCGTATTCGATTGTTTTAAGTTTTGATATACATGAATACTCTTTATTGAACGTATTAAGGTAACATAGTAATCCTTAAATATGTACTTACTACCTATGAACTAGGTAATTTGGTTCTTCATTTGTCATGGGTTATCAAATCTTAAAATGGTTCCACTACAGACTACATCGTACTCTTTTAGGTAATACCTACACAAAAACAGGCACATGACAATTATTATGCAATTACATTTACTTGAATTCTTCATTTATAAATGTCGGGGGGAATTAATTAAACAATTAGAAATAATCTGCCAATTAGTATGGCACAAAGCTTCATCGCGTCCAATTTCTTAAGCTTAATTCTTGTGCTTTTAAAATTTATTGCCATATTTATCTAATATTACCTCCGTATTTTTTAGATCTGTTAAAACTGTTGTGGTTTCTTAAATGAATCTAATTACCTAGCGATTTAGCAAAATTTTAAGAGCGCATACGTTTGAAATTATTCAGGGGCAATCTGCGGGCCACTTTCGACAAACCATTCAAATTTCATAAAATGCAGAAAGTACTTTTGAAGATATAGGTGTAAATAAATGTATGTTTGTACGCATGTGAAAGAAAAATAAATTAGCGCTGAAGATTGAATCTTATAATCTTCTAATTCTAAGGGACCAACAATGGGCCAATTATGAAGTACCATCCAAATTTTATAAATACATATCAGGCGAGTGGTTTCTTAAATATGCTGGTTCACAAAAATTGAGCGGACAGACACGGAACTAAAAATGTTCCCAGATGTCTCAAACGGCTTTCTACGTCTTGGGAACGATTACATAGCTTCTGTTAACTTTGGTAAGCTCGGAAGCAAAATAATAATAGATAAATAAATAGTCTAGAAAACAACTATACATTAAAAACTGACATGATTTTATTTTTCGCAAAAACGAAAAAAAAAGTAAATTTTAGAGAAGGAAAACTTGAAATAAGTTATGGCCTCAGTCAATTTTTTTTTTGGACGTACGAGTTGCAACTCTTAAAAACCTACAAATGTAATAGGGATAGCTAAGTTTACCTTAGTTCACGGATATACTAGATTTAGCACGTACAAACAATTATATTTAAAGTAACTAACTGATATTGAGTATGAAATTTTATTAAAATCAAATAGTCTATGCATTAGTAGAAGGATGTAAATTTATTGTTATAGTAGAATAGATGTGGCTATAGGAAGGAAGTTATAATATTGGATAGAGGAGCGATGTAAATAGAAAAGGCCTGGGCAGGATGATGAGATGAGGTGGTAAGATGTAGAGGAGTAAAATGCAAGGGAAGGGGAAGGAAGGTCACGGTGAAGCAAAGCAAGGCCGTGTATTACCAGACTCTGACCAGATACACCACTGTGGACGGCGGGAAAAAAACAATCAACACAACCTTTTTGTAGGCATAATCAGGACAACTCAAGTATTGTGTCTGGTTTTAAGGTAATTTTTAGGTAAATCTGTATTCACTTATGAACAACGATAGTTTTCAAAAGCTCCGTTGATACCTACTGTATTAATTCTTTGGCATTCACAAAAGGGAAACTTAGATAGTATCCTTCCTAAATAAAAAGTAGTTCTATAAAGACCTAAAAAGGTTTTAAGAAAGAGCAAACCTAAGATTTTCTACATGCTTGCTGATGCAATATCCTATTGTACTCAAAAGAATTGAGATTTGAATCAAAGGATTAAGATTTCGTTCGACACCGAGACTATAAATGGATCCGCTGTAAAATATTGATTAAAACTGTTTGATTCTAATAATTCCTTTTCATGCTAAGAACTATCTTTAAAGAGGAACAAAGATACCTTTCATATTTGTGGCAAAAAGAAATGTAGGGTCTAGAGCAAATCTACCAAACTTTGATACAAGTTATCCGTTGCTAAAATGCTACCGTTGCATTTTCGGAGTTTCTGTTAAGCCGGGAAGCACAATTATATTATTATTTTAAAAGATAATTTTAAGATTTTTTTTTTTTTTTTAAAGATAATTTTAATTTTTGTATATACGAACCAAAGCCAGAAATTCATAAAATAATAGTAAGACACTCACCTGCAACAAAAGAAATAATTAAATTATAAAAATGAACCATAATCATAATTACTATAATTTTTGAAGATAAAGGGGCATTTTAAAGACTGATAAATTGCAAATATCAAGATATAAAGAGTTAAAAAACTAACAAACACAAAACAAAAAAAAAACCAAGATGCGTCCCTTGGGCATAAAAAGAGCAAATTGTTATAGTATCCCTACATTTCGGAATAAATGCAGGGATTTTTCTCAATACTTTCACACGATGAAAGTCATTAGCAGCTAATGAATAATGAAGAAACTAATTACTGAATAAAATAATAAATTTAATGAAATGACTGATTACGTGGATAGTGAGAATTTAATGTAGCTATCATTTAGTTCTATATTAAGAAAGTAAAAATTAGGATGATTCAGGGTGGCATATAACTTGATAAACTCTTTGGTTTTCAACCACAACAGAATGATTGATGTCCCTGCAGATCTCGACCAGAACTTTACCCAAGTATCATTATTCTTTTCTCTAATGGCTATTTTTCAGGATACTACCACTCACTCCTACGCTTCGTCAAATAGCATTTAACTCTAATTTTTAGAAAAGATAAATATACCTCACTTATTTCTTATAAACATAAAAACTATCATATTAAAGCTAATAACTAAATAATAAACAGCTTATGTAACTTTCTAATTTAAAGCCCCAAATTTCCTATTTACGGGATGAAATAATAAATTCGATTGACACTGTTTTTATTTTTATTCCGAGTTCAATACAGGATGTTTAATCCTTACAGTTTTCAACTCAAAAAAAAGAAATTGTTGTCAACTTAACAAATAATAATTAAAAAGGTTCATTATAGATTTAAAATTAGTTAAGCTGTTTCTTACAATATTTAATGGAATTTAAAAAATCGTAATGAATACAATTCTAAAAACATATTTGATCAAATTGAAAATAGTAGGAATTAAAGGACAAGAATAGTTCACACCATTCTTAAATTGTATCTTAAAGAAGGAAAAAATGTATTCGAAACGACAGTAAATCCAAAAATTGATTATTTACTTCTGACTGGTCCTTAATTTATATTTCAATTGACAGACAATATCCACATTGTAATATAGAAATAAACAAAAATATATTGTCACCATAAATCACTCACCCTAAAAAAAACCAAGATATTCACTTCATAAAAGTTCCACATACTATACATACCTATACATTTTAAATTTATAAAAGCTCAGTTTTACTGATTTTTACTAAAGAAATAAAAACGTTGCTATATGGAGGTCTTACGAGTCTTAGGTTAATCTGCGACATCGTATGACTCGCTTCTCACCCACTACATATTTCTACTATAATGTGCCTTTAATTCAACAAAATTCGGCACTAATGATGGCCTTATAAAAGCCAAAAGCTGCTCTGATAAATACAAAAGTATTATCTTCCGTGGAGAGACTGTTTCTTTTTATTGATTTTTATTAAGTTCTTCGTATTAAATATTTAGCTATTGTGGCTTTTCAGAAAAAAAAAAAAAAAAAAACTGAGAAATTTTGTACTTTGAATTTGATTTAGAATATAAGTGTATGTTTAAAAAAAAATATAAGCATATTATATTTCTTTCTTATAAGAGTTTGTTCAAGTTCAAGGTTCCATTACTTAATATCTTCCCTCAAACTGAATATAACGTTTATACTTCCTCTAAACAATGCTTCGCTATTCAATCTATTCTCGTCAGCTCTTTTGGTCACGAACCTTAACGTATTTTAGAAATCGTGAGGGTATTTTTCAGATTTTGTAATGTAAAATTATGGATAAGTGAAAAAAGTTAACATTGATGAAATAAGGATGGAAGCACTACACAGCATATTAAATGACTGTTATTTTAAAGATTATATAAGTAAGTATAACCTCAATTTATAATCAAGAAAAAAAATTAAAAAGTCCAGTGACCAGTGACCAGTGCACCATGACTTAATGAGCGAATTTTCAAAGAAATCTGCGTATTATTGGCTTATGATAAAATAGAAAAGTTTTGGTTCAGAATTTAGATGGGTGAAAAAAAAATGTTAGGGTACACACGGGTAACGGGGTACAAAAGTCAAAATAGTATTTACCCTTCAAGATGCATGTCGTTGGAAAGCTCTTTAAGAGTACAGTAATTGTTGATATATACACTTTTATCATATTTTCATATAAAAGGAGGGTAAAATGGAAAAAACACGTTTTTATGCTATTTTTGATCCTAAATTGTCAAATTTGACCCCTAAATGAACTCCAAAAATTCTGGCCAACGAACTCATCCTTTCTTTTGATATTATTGACATTTTAAAATTTGTTTGAAATTTTTAAGTGCATCCTAACGGGAGATATATTCTGGAGTAACACATATATACATACATCATACAAAAAGTGTTAAATTTTAGGAATCGATTCAGAATGGTCTAAAATCCCATAGCAAAAATTTTGAAGCCATTGCAATAGCTTAATTTTCTTCGAAAATTCGCTATAAAAAAAAAAAAAAAAAAAAAAAATCACACACAATATACTAACATATATTTTATACTGAGTAACATATATATTACAAAAAATATAATATGAGCCGTTACTTTTCTTATGCTATTAACGGATCAACAATAACTTAAAGCTTATAACTTATAACATTCAAATTAATAAGCCTAAAAAACTTTATACATTATAAAAAATTAAACCTTAAAACACACATGGAAATTATATTATCATGCTTTTATTAAGAAGAAAGTATAATTTTCTTTGGTTCAATACAATTAAGATTATACAGTTTTTATAAAAAAAGAAAAGAAAACGCAAGTACAGAATAATAATTTCTCATGTAAAATAAATGATTTACAGGAAGTGGAGGTCAACCAATTGTAACAGATAACTGTTATTTATTCGTAGATTATAATTAATTTTAGCTAATATTCTTTTACTTCTGTTATAAATATAAAATAATTGGATCAATAATAAATAAATAAGGGTGAACGACAGCTTATGAGGAGAAATACTTCTTTTTATAGTTGCATACAAGTTTTTATATTTCATAATAATCTTAGGCATACCTAAATATGTATAGCTAACTATATTAATTATAACTTACATAAAATTCGTAAATTAAAATAATTAATAGAGAGGATAACAGTTACAAAAAAAGTCTGGAATTCTAAGTTTAAATATAAATTTAGAAAATTAAAAAGAAATATCATCTTTATAACAAAGTAAAGAAAGAAAATAAAAAATAGAGTAGTCTTATTCATGACTGTACCTTTTCAGCCGTTGCGGCCGAAGCCATTGTTTATTACTTCGTTTATTTGTACGAACAGAAGAACGGAAATTTATTTTTTTCGGTTTCAATAACTGAAAGTATCCGGTTAAAGAAAGAGCTTTTGTCAAAACATGTAAGAGATAAATTCATTCATAGTGTCAACGTGTTTTTCTGAAAGATAACTTATAAAATTACCGTGTACTTTTAATAAAATTTCTACTGGAACGAACAAAACAAAATGATTTATGTCTTTAGGTATTCCCATTACATATTAAAATTCAATGGGTAAGCAGAGCTACTCCATATTATTCATAAAGAAATAAATGTAGGAGTTGCCCAACAAAGTTAAAAGGAAGAAAGAAAAAATGTAAATTATAAATTATTTATTTATTTTAGCTATAAAATATTTGGGAAATATGCATAATACTATAAATTAATATTTAAAATTTATCCGATTAGAGAGCCGTAAAAAAAGTATAGTTACTAAAAGGAAAACATTTTGTTTAATTACAATTTAACATCTAAGTTATTTCTTTTCCTTAATTTGAAGAGCAGTAAAAATAAATCCTTATTTTTATTAAACAAAATTGACACAAAAATCTAAGTAAAAGTAAGTAAATTACATTTCCTGCTCATATAACAATATAAATAATATTAATTTTCATAGTTATTGTTCATTTTACATACAATTCCTAAGCTCTCTCAATTTATTAAAAGAAATATCATAAATCTACATAATATAAAATATAAAAATTTGTATTTGTTTAAAGCTAATTTTACAATTACAGATAAAGAGAATTTCTAAAATATTCGGTAAATAGAAGTAAACTTAAACGATTTCCTTCGTATTAAAACAAAACAATATACAAACATTTTCTGAAACAATTTATTTTTTAGGGAAATTAGACTTAACAGACTACAACACGCAATTCCCTAATTAAAAAAAAAATAGAAAAGAAACAGGAATAAAACAACAAGATCCTATCATCGTATTAGATTAGGCAAATGAAAGGAAAAAATAATATATATATATACATTCTTAACTAATTCCTAAGAATAATTCATAAAATTGTTATTATCAACACCATAATATCTGAGGGTTTAGAAGGGCACAAGTTGCGTGATTAAGCTTCATATTATCCATGACTACCACAAGCCTTAGATATTGATTCGAAAGAAAATGTTGTGGAGGCATTTAAAAAAATATCTCAAAAGGAAAACCAACAGAAAAATATTCAAATTATTAATTTAACGTTATGCCTTCCAGAACTATTATAAAATGAAAAATAATTTCTTCTTTTATTGTCATCTAGGGCAGTTCATGTAAGTTAACTCATCTGTTTTTAAACAAAAAACAGATGGAATTAACTTACATGAACTACCCTAAATGACCCGAAAAAGGAAGAAAGGATAAGGGCATAACAAAAATAAGGGTATAGAAAGGATAAGGGCATGATATAAAATAAGGGCAACTTCAAACGACATTTGAAAATAAATGTTTGAAAGAATCGCTCTTTGAGTTGGTCAGTATAATTTTAGAATCGGATGTACCATGTACCATATGAAACGATTGAAACGCTTCTGCGTTTAGAATAATTTAAAAGTTTCTATAGTGCACTACTGAATATGTATGCTATAGGAAAATTTAAAATTGTCAAATAGGAAAACGACTTGATTACTTATTCAAGCAGCGTTCGACCTATAAAAATGTCATTATCAGTGCCTATATTATGAAAGAACTATAGTAAATAACAATATTAAATTAAAATGAAGAATATTAGTCAATATTATTTTGGACTATAGTCTATACTGTAGTCCAACATAATATTGAAAGAGATTAGATGACTATAGTCTTACGTTTAACTCCAACAAGGACAGCTCTTTCATAAAAAGCAATGGCTATGTCCTTACAATGGCCGAAAGCTTTTGATAAGTAGATATAGTTGTTTTTAATCTATTAACATTTAGTTGCATTTACAGAACAGTTTTAAAGTGGATGTTTCTCTGAGAACCCTATATTGTTCTTCTAGGGACTAAAACTTAAAAAAATCAATAAATAACTGTGCAATTCTAAAATTAAGTGGGACCCACTAAGATCCATACTATTGCAATGATATATTATTATACGGCCCTCAAGGAAGATGTGGGGGACCGTATTCTAAAAAGAATGAACGAGGTGGTCCTGAAAAGGACAGTTCTCTGGGGCTGTCCGTCTTTTCCTCGGCGGTCGGCCAGGCCAGCCTCAACTACCGTAGGTAGAGAGATTCTAACCCTCCGACAACACCGAGAATGGCTTAACAGTGAACATCGCGCTAGGCGAGTCCAACTGTGGCCCGAGCTGGTTGGAGTAGCCGGTAACCTCTAGTAAGAGTCACTCGGCCACAACCCTCCAGCCTTGGCCTTGATGCCTCGACTCAGCTAGGTCGTGGTAGCACCGTCGCTTGACGAGAGGTGAGGTAGTGAAAGAACGAGAACACATCCAGTAAGTTAACAGCCGCCGGGGCAAGGGAGGCTCGGTACGGTAGTCGTGGTCTCTCTCTGTCGCCGGAGGTTTCCCTTGGGTAACGTTGAAACTCGTTCTGCGCCGGACAAGAAGTGATGATTCTGAAAAGAACCGTTTAAACTAGGCGAGAAGGGTTTGCTTTGGTGGTCCTGAAAAGGACCGTTTGGTGAAGTGTACGAGTGCC
>KZ651937.1:134492-150146 GCA_001010745.2 Gerris buenoi
TGTTTTCTTGCATAATTAATCTTAGGTTTTTTGTTTTTTTTTTTTTTAGTTTTTCTGAGAAAGTTTGGGTTGTTAGTTACAGAGATGTAGTTTTCTTCACTTTTTAAGGCTGAACTTCTTCGCTTTTGGTTCTTTTATTTGCTGCTTCATGTTAAAATTGTATAAGATACCAAATGGATCACTTTATGGTCCAGCTAAATTAATAAAAGATGTAGACTAAACTCTTTCAGAAATCAATAATAGTTTATTGTATTAAACTATCGGTCCGATTAATCGTACAAAATTTTCACAAATAGATATTGGAATTTTTAATTAGATCCCTGGGGTTTTCGAGAAAGATTTCGTCTCGGGGTATGATTTTTCTGAACCTGCATGCCAAATTTCATTAAAATCAGCCAAGTAGTGCAGGCTCCACTCTTCTGCGTAGATACAGACGAGGGATAAAATATTTTTTTAAAATCACTCTTTTGGATTTAGGAAAATTTAAAAGCGTGAAAATAAATCAAAATAACAAAATCGTATTTTCGCGCCACCACAGTACTTTCCTTTTCCTCTTTATATACTACTAACATGAGCAAGTAAAAACGAGCAATTATAAAACATTGTCTGATGCTCAAATCAATGATGAAGTAAAGCAAAGAGTTTGTATTTAAGCTCAACATTTGAAGATCCATCTACTTAATAGAAATAAAGACAATAACAGAAGACAACAGGTCACTAAATTCTAAATTGATTTTCATATCAAATAATTATAGTCGGTCTGAAAAATAAACAAATCTGCAATTCACCTCGCACATAATTTACTCTAGAACCAAATAATAAATCGTATTTTCAAACAGCGCTCTATCATGATTCTAGGAGGAATATACTCTTATTTTTAGAATATTATGACTCTTGAACAAGTACTTGAAACAGATAACAAAATTACTGAACACTTAGACAAAACACATGGTGTCCAAATGGGTTAAGTGTTTTGTGTTATTATTTACTAATTATTTATTATTATAAATAAGTGGGATTGTCTATAAAATAATAAAACTATAACGACAATCTTCTACTAATTGTATTAAAATATACTAATAATCTCAGATCTTAGAAATTAAAATTAAAAAAATACTCGTAAATATAAGAAACCTAAAGATTGTATAAAAAAAAGTTTCAAGTCAGTAGTATAAGTTTAGAGTTATACATTTATTCTGAAAAGTTTTAAATCTAGTTAAAAATATTAAACTGATCTTACTAAATAAAGTTGTTAAAATAGAATATCATTATTAAAAAAGTATTTCATTATTGAAATATTATTTCATTGTTAAGATGATATTTCACTATTTAAAGACATTTTGCTAATGAGAACCTTTATTTAAAGGTTTTCATTTTCATTTTAAAACTTTTTTTTAAATAAAATTACTCGTCAGACAATTTGAAAACTGGTTTGGACGTAGAATTAAACTTGAAATTGAACTCAGGGTTGGAGCAACAAGCTTCAGATTAATATTGATCGGGGATTTCAATTCTAACAGAGGTTCTAAAAGGAACAGAGAAATTCGAATTCAGTCTAGCTCCTCTCTGATAAACATTGAAGTGTAGGATAGATTTCTTGAGGGGGATTATCCAATTCCAAAAGTAGGTGGATGAAATTTGCAATTAAATTAAGTCTGCGACAAATGCAATTATCCAACTGAAATAAACAATCAACAATTAATGTCAATGTTCGTGGGACAAATTGTTTTAACGTAAAATTCAAGCGACAAATATTAAACCTTTATTACTTAATTGCATTACTAGTTTAAGAATCGAATATAAAATTCAATTAAAATTCGGAACTAAACAGATAAAACAATGTTATACTAAAAGCCCTATTTGGTTTACAACTCACGAATTCCTACTGAGTTGTTTTGATAAATTTACAATAAAATAAAATAAAAAAAAAAGGTGAGATAGAGAGAACAAATTTCGAACAATTTCACTATCGACATGAGAACTTTGATTCCAGCTAATTTGTTTTCCCGATTTATTTTAAAATATTGTTCAGTTTAAACGTTTAATTTCACTGGGTCGAGTTATAATACCTAGATTTAACAGGCTAATCTCCAAATTTTGGGAATCAGTCCTAGTTTGTGGCGCAAGTTGTGAATACGCTATCCACTTGGCTACGGCTAAACTTATTTGGAATTAGTGTTGTTGTAGCCAACCAATAAAAATTGCCGCTATGGGGGCTGTGTTTGTTGAATGTGGGAGTGTAAAGACACTCTGACACAAAATTTTATTGGCTTTTTGTGGTAATTTATTGTAGTAAGTATTTTGGCAACTAAATTCGACAATTCAAAGCCCACACTATTGTGGAGCCAGCTTAATGAATGGTTTGACAGATTTTGTTAATTAACGCAATGGTATTAGACTCTGAATTATGCAAATATTTTATTGTTCAACCAGCAAGGAAAAAGAAGAATTATAGAAACACTAATACACTTTTTAAATAATTACAGATAGATAACCTAAAAATATAAAGAGAGTTTTAATGATGTTTAAACTTAAAACATTCCATTGTAAGAACAAAAGTAAAAGGCAAGTTTGTGACAGAAATTAACGTCATGCAAATCTGTTTGCAGCTCGCTTAAGTATCCAAGTCTAAAATGGGTAAAAATTACCTCGAAATAATCTTCGAAGGACTTGATGATAATAATGAAAAAAAATATACTTTTAACTACCTCTGTTTTTTTCTACTAACTATATTTTCTCTAAGGTAATATGGGACAAAGTGAAAAGAGAGCATGTAGACAATATTTTCGTATATGTATGCATAAGCATTCAAAAGGAAAACGGCGTAATGTAACCACTTTTCCCACCACCTTAGCACTAATTTCCTTCTCTTTTTCCAAGCTTTTTTGTCCCCCCCCCCCCCAAAAAAAAAAAATCTCTTTTCCTGTCTGTAGGCTTTTCACCCTACAAATGCTTTTTAACTATATAACTTTTTTTTAAATTGTATTCTAAGGTTTATTAAAACCTGATAAAATATTAAGTGTTTTGTCTAAGTCTACGGATATACTTCTATATCCGGTCTTATTCTACACTTTGTCGCAAATAAACAATTCATAGAGAAAAACTTTTTGGGGTGTCCAACATTTTAAACAAGAATAATAGCATAAAAATGTAATTAAAAAATATGGCTTTTCAAGCTTGAAAAGCTACAATACATATAGAGTATATTTCGATATATGATAATATGTAAGAATCACCATATGCATTCAATAATTGAAATGTGTTGGAAACACATTTCAATTATTATATACACATATCAATTAAAATAAGCTCGACAACAAAAACAAAAATATTTCACCAGTGAATATTCAGTCAGTCTTGCAACTNATCACTCCCACTTGCACTAATCAAAGTGTAAATATGGACCTTAATCGGACTAGCTTAAAACCTTAAATAATTGCGCATTTAATTAATATTTTCTGATTTAAACATCAAACTTCAAAAGAGATTGGCAATCATATACATATAATAGGGCATAATCATAGCTGATGTAAAATAGAATACATTCAGTAAGAGACAGAAACTCAAATGAAACAATACGGACTTGACACTAGACCCGACGGTCAATAGGTTAGTTGAATTCTTGGCAGGATTACAGAAGCAATTCAGGCTTGACTCAATTCCCCATTTAGTCTTATTAAAGCTAACAATATATGTATATATAAACTAACCAGCCTAGTTAGGTTCGTCATCAGAGCTTATAAGGAACATAACTAAATATAAAACGTTTACTGATTATTTATTAATTTCATATATCATAAAGGGCAAAGATTAGACATGGAACTTAATTAAACGTCAATATTAATTTATTCTCATACGATTAAGTTTAGAATAAATATGGAATTGCAACAACGAAGATTTGGTTAAAGTTTTCAATATACACAAAAAAAGATTTTTGGGTTGAGAAAAACAGGTTTTATATCAAATTCTAATTTTATATTGGATATTGGTGTATCTACAGAAAAAAATAAATTAATTTAGTACATTAGACTAAGAAAAAATATAAAAACAGCTTGGTTTTCCGGAGAAATACGCGTAACAAAGGGGTTGAAGTCCGACATTTCGCTTCCACTACTGGAAGCATCTTCAGGGGTGTGGTGCATCGGGATGTTCACTTAAAGCAACTGCAAAATACACTGACATTGTCGCTTCAAGTAAACATCATGATGCACCACACCCCTGAAAATGCTTCTAGTAGTGGAAGCGAAACGTCGGACTTTAACCCCTTTGTGACGCGGATTTCACCGGAAAACCCCAAGCTGTTTATAACGAGTCTACCAGCGGAAGCCTACGCACTAAGTTAAGTAAAAAATAGCAAGCATTTTTCTTCTATACGTGTAAAATAAAAATGGTAAAAAAAATTATAAAAAGTGAAAAATTTGAGGTAGGGATTTTTAATAATAATTAATTTTATATCCTTACATACATGAAATATGTATAATATATCATCCTTTTCTACCGACTTGTTACAAGCAGACTAGTGTCCGAAATCGTTAATTAAATTTTGACCTCGAGCAACGACTGGAATATTTGATGAAAATATGCCGTTGATTAGGGAGGAAATATGTGAAGGGTTAGGGATGACGCTTGGTAAACTGCAAGGGTGAAGGGATCAGTGATCGGTGTTAGATATTTCCAACATTACCCTTAGCCCTTAACCTAAACAGACATGAAGCCCTAATCATTGTATATATTGGCTTGTTATCGACTTGAAGGGTGGGAGATAAACATCGACTGAAAAATGATGAACAGTCATGATTTGAAAATCCCTTTAACAACCCTTTTCCTTAAATAAATCAACTAAACTAATCCCTAAATCCAGAACTAAACCGTAAAAAAAAATTCAAATAATTAATAAATAAATAGTGCCGGATAAAATTCGAAAATGACTTGATAACAGTAATTTTTAACAGAAAATGAGTTGATAACAAAAAAATGAACCCAAACAAAATCAAAAATTTCTCATATTACATACAGAATTTTAACCCCATAACATCTAATAATTAAATTTTTCAAAACGGTGTTATTTAAAAATTTATAAGAGTTGATTGTTCAAATTTCGTTTTTGATTTTCGTTTCGGCTAAATCAGATTAACGTTCATCAATATCTCGGTATCTAAATATCCCGGTAAAACGACTTTAACGTATTTCAATAGACTACAATTTATTTTAATAAAAATCGGTGAGAACAGTTTTTCAAAAATTATTTTTTTCGCTGTACCAGTTTTTGGGACCTTCACCCACAATTTAAAAGATACAAATTATATCTAGATTTCTTGGTAGTAAGAAAATAAAAGCAATCAGTAATAAAAATTCGTGTGAACTAAGAATAGATGTGAATATAAAAATAGATACTCTATAAAGAGCATCTATGATCTGAATGTTACCTGAATAAGAAATAATACATATTCGAAAACTAATAAATAAATAGTAAAATCATAATGATTGAATATTATAAATTATATATTATTCATTATATCGTGTCACTCAATACAAAAAAGGCTCTCGAAGTGGATACAAAAAAACCGTGAAGAACCACACCGTATACAAAATGTTCACCTGTCATTATACCACATCCAAGACATGTTAGTCATTCTTCAAAAATTACTTTTATTGACTTTTGTTTGCATTGGAATCAATTATTGTCCAATTATAACACACATTCAGGTCGGAACCTTTACAAGAGGGAGACAAAAAGACCTACAAACGTTTTTTTGTAGGCATTTTAAAACGCACCTGCATCTAAGTTGCGAAGGAAACCGTCCTGAATTCATCCAATTTCATAAGTGACAGGTCCTATTGTCCTTTTTCTCAATCGACAGATATCGCTCTTCTAAAATTACTAGAACATCCTCGCCCTTTATTTATTTTTTTTTTTTGGTCTACGATCGTTTCGGGAGGGGAAAAAATTAGTGCTCTACAAATCGTCACTTTTAAGAACTCACCAAAAAATTCTAAAACGTCAAGGAAATTTAATTTAAAACTACAAAATATTTCCGAGTTAAATGTAAAAATAATAATAACCTACTTATTTTATGTTA
This sequence comes from Gerris buenoi, assembly GCA_001010745.2. Classification (NCBI taxonomy): domain Eukaryota; kingdom Metazoa; phylum Arthropoda; class Insecta; order Hemiptera; family Gerridae; genus Gerris; species Gerris buenoi. Next base: position 140,573 of record KZ651937.1, read on the forward strand.
TATTATAAATTATACGCAAATAAATTTGCAGGATATTTTCCTAACATTAATTAGTATCATTAGAAAATTTTAAAAAAGAAGTTTTTGTAAACATAAAACTTAAACAATTTTATAGATAAAAACCATACATAATTAAACATAAATTTCTTTTATCTTCTACATTTCCATTGAAATAGTTTAAAAGTTTATAAATATGAAACAGAAGACTTTAAGTACCAGGTAATAAACAATTATGCATTGTAAGTTATGCATTCATCACTCGCAATTTATATTTCTGGTTATGCAAGATGATTTTTCTTTTTTATTATGTATTCGAAAAATTACAGAAATGTATAATTTTTTTACGATATTTTTATTGTTCTTTTAATACAAAACAGCCGATTCAACTATACCACATAAAAATGTAAAATACCTCTAGAATTAATCCGTTTATTATATAAAGTAATTTAGAACGATCAAAGCGATATACTAGAAGTAAATATTGGCAACCTTAGTGAAAGTATCACTTTATCCATATATTAATCCTATTTGTCGTAAATAGTTCTCAAGGGAATTTTGCCAAAGGTCATCTGACTGTATTGGTCTTGATAATATTATATAAGTGCATGGGTTCGATTTTTTGTGTCATTAAAAAAGTTATAAATATTAATATCAATTGCCGAAAATTAATCCATAATATTCTTTGTTTATGAATGAAATAAAATGTAGAAAAAAACAATGAATAAAAAAAGGTAATGAATAAAATTTTAAGAAGAATTTCATTCAATCTTCTCCAGTAATTGAATTTCTGGAAATGTTTTTTTTTTTTTTTTTTTTTTAAACTATACCCTACACGAATACGAATATCATGAAAAGATTTAGAAAAATAAAAAATAAATGAAAAGACAGATAATTAAAGCCTGAATAATGTCCTTAATTAACTGAATCCTTACTGTATAATTAATTCTTTGTTTTTGCCCATAATGAATTCAGGTACTCATGTGAAGAACAATATTTAAAAAAAAAAAAATGATTATAAATACTAAGATCAGATAAATCTTTAACAACTATAAACATTAATAGGGTGTAACTACAATGGCATATAAATATTATATGTTCATCGAAGTTAAAATGAATGAATTTTTAACTTAAATCATTCATATAATCATATATATATATATATACTACCTAAAAGACCAAACTTTTAAACGTATTATACATTTGTATACACATTATACCTTATGCCTTTTAAGTTTTATTATTTACCTAATGCCTTATGAGTTTTATTTAAAATCATAAGGCGAACTTTTGATCTAATCTTTTGAAAATCGAGGCATTAAGTTTTATTGTTTATATATAGACTAAAAATTATCAGCATAATTTCAAACAACAATATAAATTATAATAAAGCCAAACTAGAACTTAGTGATTGGCTAAAATATTTGTTTTTCAATGCCTAAATTATGTATATGTTTGTCTTTATGTATTTTTCTTTCCACCCATCCAAATTAAACCAAATTTTTTCTATATTATCATAAGCCAATAATACACATATTTCTTTGAAAATTCGCTCATTAGGTCATGGTGCATGAATGGACTTTTTTGTTTTCATTTTTTCCGCTCTTATATCTTATTAAAATACTTAATTTATATATTCGGCTTACTTAATTATTAAAATGTAAGTATTGCCGTTAATTATTCTAAGCATTGCCGTTATCAGTATTGTTAGAGCTTTTATTTTTGTACATATATTTTATTATTCTTATTTTTTTACTTGTTATTACTTAATTGTTTAAATCTAGATGTTTACTTTTTAAAATTGTGTGTGTATTAATCTTTGTAATTAATCTTTGTTTGTAATTAATTTATTTATGCCTCAAAAGAGTGCCTCACTAGTGGCGTTTTGCCGTTGAGGACTTTCAAAATATTGTTAATCAATAAATAAATTAATAAATAAAGTAATCAATTTTGATATTTGAATTTTACTTTGGATATTAAATCTCGGTGGAACAAATAATTTTACGTTACTCTTAAGAACTACTGTGGAAAAACAATTTGATTTACAATAATTATTGTGCAAACTCTGATGCATTAATTTATAAGTCTTTTTTCTCTTGATTTATCCTAACTATTTCTAAGTAAGGTACAATTCCATCTAAAAGTCATAATTGTCGCGGGATTTCTATTGATGTTATTATTTTTTTGTTAACTGTCTGTTATGTCTAAAAGTTATTTCTGATTAAGAGACAAGAAAGTTTTGACACATCCCTTTTTTAACAAAAGGGATAAGAGTGCTCTACAATAATAATTTAACAAAAAAACAACAAATCAATATCGGCAAATCCTTAAAAAAAAGCTACCTCATATCATAGAGGAATAGCGACAGATGTGTGATCGTTAAAATACTTTTTTGTTTGGCCCTCCGGCAAAGGATAGTTGAAGTAGAAGGTGTCATGGAATCAGTAGGAGTGAGAAAATAAAGGTAAGAATGTGTCATAATGAATAGAAGACGTGATGAGGCGACTAGTTAAGGACTCGTGAGACGGACCGACTGACTGGACTAAGAACGATGATTAGGACACTAGTGAGTCAGCAGGTTCTATCAAGACTCCTTTAACAATGTTAGGTATTATTGTGTTCCTTAGTTCAAGTCAGAATACAAGAAGAAACCTTCTTCATAGAATTCAGGTAGTGACATTATACGCCCAACTAAAACCAGAGGCGACAAAAAACTAATGTGTCATTTCTAACAGATTTTTGATTTACCTTGGATGTTTATATCTTCCTCCTTATTCATATTCTTTCTGGCATTTTATCACATTTTATACATCTAGCAGTTTACGATAGTCTTAGGTATTGAGAGTGAAGCGTAAATCAGAATAGTGATTTTATTTTGTCCAGATACATATATCACTGATCAATAAACAACGGAGTAAGAAGTGTAAATAAAATAAAAATAACCACTATATCGCTTGCAAAAGGATGTTACAAACATATCTCTGTATGAAAATGTAGCGTTTTTGCCAATATAATATCATACTACTTACAAGAGTTGTGTTACTTCCTAACACTAACATAGAGAGACCGAGTCAAATTAACACATAATTTAAATAAATATATCCATTACGATTATTCACCTAAAAGCCTTGTTATGTTAAAAATGGGTCATCAGTGAGACCTTTTGGATTTCCGTCACAGTTAAAAAACTTGTTTCATCTTAAGATGCCCATATAATATTAATTATTATTTCTTAAGGAATAGCCTTAGGATTAATTCGTTATCTAAGGATAATCCGAAAGGTTTAGCATTCATTTTCAATAGTAAAAAATGCAACAGGTACTTTCATTAAACAATGGGATTAAGGTTTTCCGATAAATTTATACGTTATTAAGCGAAGGAATCCGGCTTCTTCGAACGTTTACGATCCATTGTCTGTTAGAAGACTTTGGGGTGTTTCATCTCGGAAATATTCAATGGAAAAAAGGTTTAAGAAAGAATGCTGAAGAAGATGATAGGTTTTAAAGCACGTGGTCTATGGGTGTTCGTGAGGCCGGTTAAACAGGGCTGTGATCCGTGTCCGAGGGAAGCCGAGAGCCACCCGCTCGCCTCGGGGTGGACATTAAACTTCGATTCAATAGTTTAAAATCCATTCCACCCCTCGCTCCGTCTCTTAGCAGAACTGGCTCTAAGTACCTTCTACTGACCTGTAATTTAAGAATGTACAAGCATAATATCATCGGGAGAAAGAGACGAATTGAGTTTTTATATAATGACCGACGTCTGCCGGAGTAAGTCCATTGTAGGCCCCAAGACACATAGAGATATACTGGATGTCAGGGAACTCGCGAGAAGAAGGTATCGTCCAGATAAAACTCCCTAGTTCGAAAAAATAAAAATATCCTACCATTGTGTTACACCGAGCCGTCTAAAAAGATCCTCAGAAGCGATACGACATAGGACTCCGGGTCCTAGAACCGAGAAGAAGGCACCGGAGGAAGAGAAAGGATACAACCTGCAGGATGTAATTAGTCCGAGCCTTTGCCCGAGTCCTTAACGCTTTCTTGGATATGCAAATCCCTCAGTCTTCGAGTAAGACTCCCTCTGTTTTGCTACAACCAGAATAAAAAAGAGACTTCACTTATATTCTCGACTCGAAAGATAGTCATCCTAGGTACTCGGGCACAATACCTTCAAACCCCTGAGGATGTTACATCGAAACCGGTGGATTCGAGAGATAAACAGAAAACCACTTCTAATCTTAAGAACCAGTCCGACAAAACAGTCGAGAACATTAGTCTTTTTACAACAGACGCAAAATCTAACCATCTCTTCTTTCCTACTGCCTCCTCTATCAGAGAAGGAAGATGCAAAAATGAAATAAATAATTCTCTTGTTTATCACATCTCCAAGAAATTACTAACTGGAAAATGAGTTTTACATGTTCTAAGTTTCTACACCTCGGACATAATGACTTCAGCTTTAGACTCATGATTGAAATCTCCTTCTTTAATTTTCCACCATATTTAACTTGCACGACATAATACAAGGACTCAGACGTTAAACTCTTAATTACTGATTAAGTAATTATTTCTTTATTAAATGCACAATTTTTTATGCTAAGTAACTTCTATGACCTTGGAAAAAAAAAATACAGTTCCTAAAAGGAGGAATATGTATGAGGAAAATATCATGAAGTAGAAAGTTAAATAAAAAATATTCAATACAAAAATTATATTTAATTTTTAGAAATATGCATTAGGCAAGGCAATGATAGTCAAGGATAATTACCGAAGTGGAATGAAACATTCTTAAAATCAAACCAAGAGGACAAATGATCTGTAATAGCCGAAAATCGTACAAATAAATAGATATTATTAAAAAGACTTTTAAATTAATCAATGAAGACGTAGTTATCAAAAAGATTATGCCTTCGAAAACTTTTATTCCAGTTTTTAAAAATATTGATCAGTAAGTTCGAGTTTTTGTCTTAGTTCAAAAACCTTTATTTTTGCGTGTCAAACGTAGGAATCAACGTTAGTGTGCATAAAATGGTCAGCAATTCCTAGACTCGGTCTGGTTAATACAGTATATCTGTAAACTCTTTAGTATTACATGACAGAACCGAGCCACCTACTGCTTGGGACTCCACGCTATTTTTCATAGATTCAATTAATCTATGAGAAAGTTGAAGACCGTGAAATTTTTAAATTATTCCAAAAAAATTACTGAGACCAAAAGACTACTGACTTCCTGTCTTTCTTAAATGAAATTAGAAGTAAAATATAAACTTTAGAAACTGTGTAAGGTAGATTCACTATACTTTGAGTGAGAGAAGCCGCTTTTGGAAGACATAGTTTTAAACCAGCTATTTATATGAGACCCAATTTTGTTTTAGAATAAACTAAAAATAAGCAATAGGTGTTCTTAGATCACAATTCATTCATTTTTTTTCATCCATACATTCTTACTCTTCTTGGTCATTAGGGACATAAACTAATAAATTGTGCACGTCGAATAAAATGAAACCATAATTAATAAAAATTATTTAGGGATTTGCAACTTTTATGAATGTGGTTTGCATTTTTCAGTCACATTTACGAGCATTTCGTATTCATATTTATAATTATAGGTCGTCTTCGCCTTGGTGAAGATGGTAGGATTATAGCTGTTTATGATAGGTGGAACATGGTCTCTACTTTGAATGCCTAATGTGCAGTTGTTTTTCTACACGCATATATGCAATATGCAGCCATGCGAATCATTGCTAACAGCAAATATCCCTACTAGTAAGTTCACCATGCTAGAGATGCTATTTATATACGTTTATGATTTCGAACCTGGCTTTTTTAATAACTGTAAGCAAATATATGAACATCCATGTATGAGGAAGAATAGCTATAGGTAGACATAGTAATTACAACAAAAATAGCTGGATTCAGAAAATATAAGACATGCCAGCCAAAAATCAGATGGAGGCCATTTTACTTACTTGATCAAAGCTAAAAATACAATTTAGGACTAAAATGTTTATTTTACTTGTTGGAAAAAGGCTTTTCTATGGGAAATTAGGTAATAAGTCAACATACGTGTTTATCAAGAGGGTCTAAAAATGTATTCTTTCGATATTAATGTTCATATTTTACTATTTTGGTAGTATTCATACTACGGAAAGATTAAATTTTAATTATTATTAACTACGGGAAACAGACAAAGAAAAATAGGCTCCAGCGCCGTAATTTGAACCACGGGCCTCTATATTTCCAGTATAGCGCTCTAACCAAAATATATTAATGTTGTGATATAAATAAGGTATACAGCGGACTAACAAGAAAAAAAAATATACAAATTAGCAACTTTTATATTTCGATTATATTATAAAAGAACAATTTTAAAAAGAGAATTAAATGGAAGCCATAAGTGAATAGCAAATTTACGTGGATGTTATACTACCTTCGATGGAGGCAAACCACCGTTTTAAAAATGAGAACTAAAATAGCTATCTAGATCTGATGGGGTATCTGGCTCTCCTTTCGGACATCAAAGATTTCCTCTCAAGGACCACAGTTAAGGCGCCATAAAAGAAGATTAAAGAGATAGAAATAAAGGTGTAGAGAGAGGGAAAGAAATAGAAGAATATAATACATATTTATCAGGAGAAAAGTAGGACTAAAACAGGTCCTATAGGAAGTTGTCAACAGTAAGCTTTTTTTCTCTTTTCGATTTTTCGGGACCTGATGCTTTTATAATAAAAGACTGAAGCCTTAATGACTCTTTAAGAGGAAGCCGAACTTGACTTTGAGAAGAACTGAGGGACCCTTTCGGATCTTATGAATAATGAAGTCTGGACCGCCGGGTGTCTATTGTACGAGGCCGACCTTCTTTATACCGGAGCAGGACGCCTCGACAGTTCACTTTTCCTTTTAGCTACAACCTTGAAAACTCTCTCGATTGATCGGAAGATTGTTGACAAAACAAACTTATATCAGGTTAAGGAACCTTTTCAAATAGTCAATTTTTTGATCAATCATTTATATAAAAATCATTAAAAATAACATAACATAAGTTAAGTATGTGGAGAAACATTCATAACAAAATAAATGAACTAAGAAGTCGATAACAATAAAAAAGGAACTTCTTACACAAAACGTACCGAAAGACCGAAAGAGGGAAAGATTTTCAGAAGCAGAACAAAACAAAGAGCAAGTAATCCTACGAGTATTTGTCATGTTAAAGTACCTTTTCACATCTTAAGAGATTTCCTTATTTTTGCTCTCCTTTGTTGAACAAAAGTGAAGACTGGGGAGACTAAAGATGATTGATTTTCTACCAGTTTATTATCTTGTCATAACATAAAAGACTCATCTAACATCAACCAAATATTTTTTTTAAAAAAATATGTTTTGACAATATTCACAAGGATTTGGTTTTATTGTTCAAAGACGCGAAAAGTTGTGACAACTTATAACTGTATAATCTTGATAGGTCATTCCCTCAGGCATTCAAATAAATTATCTTTCAAACATAAACAAAAAAGATTGCCAAATGTTTGCATAAATGAACGTTAGCCAGCATTTTTACTTTCTCATATAAAGAGCAAGTATTGTGATGGCGCGAAAATTCGATTTTTGTCATTTTGATGGATTTACACATTTTGAGGTCCCCTGACCCCAAAAAAGTGGTTTTTAAAAAATGACTGTCTGTCTGTGTAGACGCCTGGAGCCTAAACTACAGGGCCGATTTTGACGAAATGTGGCATACATGTTCAAAAAATCATACTCCGAGGAGAAATCGAGATATTAATTAGATACAAATTTGGAGGCGCTACCCCTCAAAAACTCTGAAAAAAAGTGAGAAAAAAATATTTCTCGAATCCGGTTCCGACAATTTTGATAAAAAAAAATTCTAAAACGTAGTCAATTTAAATACGAATCTAACGGTATAAGCCGTTTTCCCGGGAAGAATCTAGTTCCTGAGAAAGTAGCCTCAAACGCTGACGGAGAGAGCCCGGGTTCGATTCCCCGCCCGGGAGAAGTTATTTTTATGATAAATTTTGATAAAATTTTCCATACTAATTAAATTTACATACGAAAACCAATAAATGGAACCACCACCACTGGGCTAAGTAATAATGAACTCATTGAAGAGAAAGTTTGTCTCAGTTGTCTAGGACCGATATTTTCTTTAGCACTGACAAACTAAATCATTAGTTAACTAATTTTGTTGATCCTCTTTCACAATACTCCTCGTCCAGCACTATTAAAGGATTACCACTATTGATCGAAAGACATATTTATATAAAAGTTACTATTAGATGAGAACCGTCTTTATTTATTTATATAAATATTATTTTTATATTTTCTTGCGATACTCGGGCAAAAATGAATGGCTTTTTTAAGAATTTATATTCTTTTCCTTTCAACTGTTATCCTTAGACTTTACCCATCCATTTATAACACAATATTTTGATTAACATATATATATAATACTTCAGGTTTATGTTCTTTTTCACATCAAATCTTATTTATCAAGTACTGTCAAAGAGATATAGGTGTATGGACTAGTGATAGAGTAAAAATGGGGATTCTAGTATTATTTTGAATACATATATTTATTATATTTTGTTGTTATGTACTACTATATTCACTTTTATTTATAATTTTATGCACTAAAAAAATAGTAAACTGACAAGTAGATGCCATGTTCCTTTTTTTGTTTTAAGGCTTATATTAATTCATCTACTTACTTTTATTTATTGTTATCTAAGTCAATGAAGATTTTCTACTTATACATGCATAACAAAAATTATTATAATTTCTCCATCTTCTTAATTATCTAGGCGGTAAGTAATGTGTACTGAAAAAAAAAAATTAAAGAAATAAAAAAACATGTTGCTTCAACATCTAACAGTTCTGGAAAAAACCTACAATTTTACCATCTTAAAACCTTAAATTTGCTAAACAATATTTGTTATTTGATTGCTTACATCATATTAAAAAGTATTACCTTTTCATCTTTAACTTTCTATGTTTAGTTGTTTGAGCTGATCGGTTAAACCCCAGTACAATTATTTAATTGTTTTAAACTTTAACAGAAAATGAATTTTGCAATTTTTACAATATCCGTATTTTTAGTAATAATATAGTAATATCTCATTTTGATTATTAATAAAAACAGGGCATTTTCATAGAAAATGTGATAATTATAACTTAGAAACGTTTTCTTATAGCTATAAAAAAAAAAATAAAAAAACGAATAGAAAAAATTATTCTAACAGGGTAAATCATAAGAGAAGCCAGTTTTGGTACCCCCAATAATACTTATTATTTAGGAGAAAGAGGAAAAATACTTTAATACTTGACGTGTCTAAGTTCTCACCAGGGAAAACTTTGACCCCCAAGAGACTCATTTTAATATGTCACACAAAACGTCACGCCACCCTTACCAACAAACCTACCCTTATTATATCCGACAAAGAAAACCCCACCCTTACTATACGAATAAAATGAGTATATCTCACCCTCAAACCACCTCACATCCAAAGTGGACCCAAGAAGAAAAAACCCTTAATTCCGAAAGTCTCATACTCGCCCCCCCC
>KZ651937.1:171525-183676 GCA_001010745.2 Gerris buenoi
ATATATATATATATATTATTTATAATGCGATTTAATATGCGTTTAACTACGTGACAATATTTTAATATAATAAAAACCACTTTTCGTTTTTGGTAGCATTCTATTAGCAAGCAAAATAATATTTATTAAATTAATATGTTAACTTTTCAACTTGTAAAACGTTTTGTAAAATATTGTTTTTGTTTTTTTGTTGTTTTTTTATCGTATATTTTTGTCAGATGTGTCCGTGTCTTTATAAATAATTAAACATGTAAGGTGTGGGCGTGGTTTAATGAAACTTTTGTTTTATTGCCGTATAATCTACAGTCTGTCGGAAGTTTAAGGACTTTAATATTTAAGTTCCACTGAATTTTTAAAACTCAACTTGTTGAAACTCTTAAAAGAGATGACTTTTTTTCCCCAAAACATTCAAGGCCTTCTAAATTAAAAGTTTCGAGCTGACAGGTTGTGAATTAATAGTCATTTGTTAATATTTCGTCCTTTACAATCGTGTTTTCTGTTTAGGCCTTGTGTTATTAATTAGTTGTTATTAGTTATAAAAAACATCTGTTTGTAGAATAACAAGTTTTATAAATATCATTCCTATAAATTTTGTCGTTGGTTATAATCGAACTAATGTTCCTATTTTGTTATTTTTATACAGATGTATTAAATATCTTCATAATCACTTTTACACATGACTTAATTAGTTTATTACTAAAAGGGTCCAAGTTAACAATGTACGTATAACAATACGTATAATATATTCTATATAATATATTCTTTTTTTATATATTAATGATTATTTTTAACAAATTCTTAACCATTTGTTTCATGTTTGGAAAAATAACATGTAAAAATATACATGTAAATATTATACTCACAAAGAGCGAATATATTTAAATGACCACAACTTTTTTTATTATGTTTTTTTTTTTTTTTTTTTATCAGCAACTGTCTTAATCTTCCGCAGTTGTTGTCATAATGAAGTTTCAGGTGTCTTTATGGGTTTAGGCCTCCATTATTCATATTATTATTCCCAATATATGCCTATATTATTCATATTTAATATAAACAATTAATATTCGATATTCTTATCAGGTTATCTATCGCTAAACCGGTAATTTTTATTGAAAATTAATTAAAACTGTTTGCAAACAGTTATTCTTTAAGAGTATGTAAAAAATGTATAAATAACAATAACAAATAGTAATATAATTTTTTATGAGGACAAATGTATACATTCCGCCCACCTTGATTCTTGAGAAACGATCGGGTGTTTCTACACGAATTCAGGAGCCGCTGGTAGACAAGGCCGTTTGTTTTAATTTTATTATACTCTGACCCTATGAATTTTTTACTTATGTCCGATAGAATGAAATTTATATAGTTGTTATTTGTTTTTACGAGTTTTTGTAGAACACAAATAAGTATATATGTATATATAAAAATATCGGTGAAATAATGTCATTCTTTAAGTCGAAGACATACAGAAGGACATTGGGATGTCCTGGATGTTCTTTGTTGATTATGCTGATCTCCATAAAGTCGGGAAGAATTTATGTTCTGTAAGAACGAAAAGACTGGATTTTACAGGTCCTTCCAGAGGGTCTTTTATCGTGTCATGTTCACCAATGATAAACTCCGGTGTGTTCACCGACTCTGCCCGGAAGCCATTTAGAATAAAGGCTCTGAACTCTTTTCGGTTTAGTTGAAACATGAAGAAAGGAATCGACATAAAAAAGAGAAAAGAACAAGTATAGAAAAGAAGGTCTTCGTGTTTTATATGGTTGCCTCGAGGCGATTCCAGAAGACGGTTCTCTTAAGACAAAAATAAAGGACTCAAATAGTATATCAAGGTTCCGTGTCACTTCGAAAAGTTGACCCCGCTACAGTTTTTCCTCTAGGGCGTTAACCGGCGGTAATGGAAGAGATATATAGTTTTTTGTCCGGGCACTTCTGTCGCCTGTAGGGACCGTTTCCCTTGTCGTCCCGTCCGACAACTAATCGAGGTGAGGTTGTCGCCGCGAGGGCATCTCATTCCACATCTCCCCACGCATCCTATACACAGAAGGATTCTTCTTTATAAAAACAACAGGGGTCTAAGAGAGAAAATCGTTCAATGTGCAAATGAGCTTCCGAACCATTTCTCACGATACCATTCTAGACTCGGGAGGCCACAGAATGCGTCCGACTTGTCCTCTTCTTGTCCTTTTTTTTCTTAAATAGCTCCGCCCATAATATGTTCTTCAGTTTATAATGTTTCCACTATATGAAAACCTGTTACCTTGAATCGTTTGCCTTTTTTCGTCTCTCTTATAGAGATTTCTTATAAAACCGTAATATCGCTTTGCTGTTTTGAGAACAAAACCCGAATAGCTTTCTTTTATAATCGCAATATCGTTTGGTCATCGAGCAAAGAGTCGTAAGTAGAGCTTCTTTAATAGAAATATAACCTGATGATACAGCTCGAATAAATACCATTTATAGGTTAATGTGGTAATATTATTCATAAAGATTAAAATGTGTTCTCTTAATAAATAAATTTCCTTTAACTCTGGCAAATTAGTCGCTTTATATCCATCATATTATCTGATCAGACAGTCGAAACCGGTCAACCTTAAAAATACAATAAATCTGTGTTTGGTTATTGAACTACACCTCATTTATGAGTCACATCTATTGATGAGTTACTATAAGGCGCAGAAGGTTGAAACTTATATGAGACCAATATTGGGCTAATTATGACCTACAATACACATTTCAATAAATTCGAACGAGTAGTTTTTAACTCAGGTTGGTTCGAAAACATCGAGCAACAATGTTCCCTGATTTCTGTCTTGGAATATTTAAATCCGAAGAAAGTATTTTCGTTTATTCGAACGATCACATACCTTCCGTTACCTTCGGTAAGCTCGAAAGCAAAATCAAAACCAATTTGACAGTTTTAAAAAATTCGGGGGAGGGTGGGGGGTGAATTAAATAAATTTGAAAATAATGAATGGGCTGTAAAAGAGCATAAAACTATTAAAGTGTACGAAATTGGACGCGAGGAAACTATGTGCCACACTAATTAGCTAAGTATTTTAAAGAGAAACATCATTTTCTTACAGAGAAACACCATTTTCTTACAGAGAAACACCATTTTCTTACAGACAAACACCATTTTCTTACAGACAAACACCATTTTCTTAAATAGAAATACCATTTTCTTAAAGAGAAACACCATTTTCTTACAGAAAAACACCATTTTCTTAAAGAGTAACACCATTTTCTTAAAGAGAAACACCATTTTCGTTAAGAAAACACAAATGCACAATAACGAAAAAAAAAAAACAAAGGAAAGGACGCCACACATTTCAAAAACCATTTATTAAGTTAAACTCAAAAAAAAATTAAACCATTAAAATCGTTCGATTTATTCAAGCATATAAATCAAAGAATATAATATGATACTGTAAATCAAATACAGCCTTTAGCTGTCTTCTCACGCCACTGACATTGATCGGACAATTTTACAAGTTATTAAAGAAATCTTATTTATTTTTTTTTCTATATCCTATGAATATTAATAAGTTGGAAAGCGTGACAACATCTCGACAACAGATGCCAATCTGAAAAAAACATTTATTGTAATATTGAGAAATAATTTGATAAAATGCTTGTGAAACTTAACTTATAAGTCAAGTCTGAACAAACGATTCTATCCTGATGTCATATTTTTTTAAAACGTTTTGTGATCTGGGACTATTGAATGTCTTTAAGGCATAAATTACTAATAAACCTATTAAAAAATATTATAATAATATAAAAGAAAAAAATATTCGTCTGATAAGGTCGAGTGATATTACGCAATTGAATATAGCCAAACAACATGATGTGTGAGATTTCTTGTTTCGGAGCTATATTGCAGTCACTATTTTTTTTTTTTTTTTTTTTTTTTTTTTTTTTTTTTTTTTTTTTTTTTTTTTTTTTTTTTTTTTTTTTTTTTTTTTTTTTTTTTTTTTTTTTGTAAACAAGGTATTCATATTTTTTTCAATTTTAAAAATTCTTGACGACTAAGACCATAGATAAATAATTATAATCTTAATGATAATGTTGCCGTAATAACGTAAAAGATCTATTATTTTTTCCTATGTTTGCAGTGATTACCTTAGATTTTATGGACAATATAATTTCTAAGATATCACGTCAAATTTGACAATTATAAAAAGTAAACACTTCTACTAGTCTAGAGGGACATTTGAGATATTGTCTGCCGATTTGTGTGGCATATTGCTTCCTTACGTCCTATCACTACTGAATGATGTACTTTTATTAAGTTATAATACTCTTAAAACATAATATTATCTAATTTATTTATCCCTCCTCCCTTCTTTTTAAATCTTTCAAAATTTTTTTGTATTTTTACATAAATGTATGTATCAATTTAGCAAAATTTAATAACAAGAAAAATCATCCGAATTTCCTAAAAATAAAAAGATAATAACTGCGCTTATAAAACAAAAATTGATTGATTATAAATTATGACCTATTAAATAAATTTCATTCAAATTGGAGGAGTAGTATTAAAGATTTCTTGGTTCGCAAAAATTTTGGACAGAACAAAAAAGATGCGGTTCCAAAAATATTCCCTGATGTGTTATACAGAATTCTCTTTTAGAATTTTTGATTTCGGAGTCATAAAAAAAAAATCGCGATGTGAATTATCCGCCATTTTGAATTTGAACAGCTGATTATTTTGAGTTCTCTATATTTTTCCTGTGTGTGCGTCAAAACGATCTTTGATACTGGTAAGTTTCTCGCTTTTATCTCTTTTGCTTCAAAAGTTATTGGAACCGTACAGAGTGACAGACAGACACAGGAACGAAACTATAAGGGTTTCTTTTTTTTGGTTTTACCAACGAAACCCTAAAAATCGTTCTCCTTGAGGATCGCAATGTTTCTATTACCTTCAGTAACATAAGCTCGGAAGTAAAACATCAAATTACAAATATCCAAGAAAAATTACGCAATAACGTCTTATTTATTGTGTACAACTATATTAAACGATATTCGTAGAATTGTAAACTTTAAATTAAAATAAACGTAAAACACACAAGAAAATCCCTAATAAATATATTGGTCGGAATTTTCTTAAAATCTATTAACTTCATAACATTCTGCGAAACTTAACTGATCGAAAAAACTTATAATATTATTAGTTTATCATTACGCAATATTCCTTTTAACTTAAATAATAGATATGTATTTACATTTAATTTTTGAATGAATAAGTAGTAAAATTTACAACAATTAAATTATTGTTTCTGAAGTGACTGAAGGTAATAATAGAAGCCTTGTGATCATTCTGAAGAACGACAATATTTACGTCAACGAATTAAAAAATTCTTGGAAAGAAATCCATGCAACAAAAAAGTTTCATACATAAGGGAACCAAATTGGTCTCGAGTCTGGCTGTTAGTGTGCACAGACTCGTATCTTAAAAGTCAATCGTCCGATTTTAATAATTTTTTTGTGAACTAGTCAATTGTTAGTCCCATATTAATTTCAATTTTCTGCGCAAATTTAACTGCAATTTGCTTAAAAATAACTAAGACCCCACTGAGAATCGAACTAACAACTTTACTTATTAACACCTACATCTTTAAAAGTACTTTTATAGTTTTATTTTATTGTAATATTATTATTTTTATTAGTTTAATACTTTTTTCTTTTTTTAAATTAGATGGTTTGTCGAAAGTAACCAACAGATAATACCCTATTAATTTTAATCATCTGAGCACATTTAATATTGAATAAAAGTAATAATGACCACTGGCAAATTGGCAGGCAATTTAAATGTGGATGAGATATTAAAAACAATTATTTTCAAACGTCAATTTGAACATGATTAGATCTATGCAATAAAACATAATTGTCTCTAAACTATAATTGTATACATGTCATTTATTTTAAAGTAGTTTGATAATATCATATTCTTAGCAAAATTAGCAGTGTTAACAAAAATTACAAAAATTTGATCAAACTTAGGCACGGTGAAATAAAAAACATTCACATTAAATAATAATTTATTACAAAAAAACGACTAATTTTAAAAGGGCATTATAAGTTCCCACAAAAAAAATTGTTGAAACAGGTGTACCTATTTTTAAAATTAGCTTTTAAGTTTTATTATTTTTTGTCAAGCCACCGCCACCACGAATAAACTTCAAACTAAATAACTTATTTATTCTTATAGTAAATTGTGTACGCTTGGCCAGGACATTGGATAATTAAAGTGTCATTATAAATACCGATATCAAATTTAGCCTTATAAAAAAATATTAAAGCATGATGCAAATAACTGAAAAAAAAACTTTAATTTTTCACACTAGACTTGAGAGAAACCATGACAAAACTTTCAAATACATTACTTAAAAATAAGAAAATAAATAAACAAAGATATTTTTATAAAATAAGTAATTTTTCATATTGATACAATAATTGTCCTTTGGATCGGTTTCGTACCTTAAAAAAACAACTCCGTTAACGATAATAATATAGTCGTCAGAAATTTCCTACTTCATACTGAGGCCGCACCCACGCGCAGTCTCCTGGTGTCTCCGCAGCCAATTTGCATATGATTAACTCCCGGCGACAGATATTTATTTCTCCTTCAGCCTTTTTTTAAATATTTATTTCTCTTTCGTTTTATTTTTATATGAATATATGTATCCCTGTTACGATACCCTTTTTTAAGTATATACATCGCCTACTTCGCACGATTTAAACGAAAGAAGTATATAACGATGGAAGCGTGAAATGAAGAATTGGCGACGCGAAATCGCATTCTCGTTGGCCTCCAAATGTAATGGAAAAAAGAGGAAAACATGTATTTAAAATTAAATACACTTTGAATAGATCTACCTAAAAATTATTATCATAATAAAAGAAAACGTATAATTTTAAAAGCTTAAAAATGACATCTAGCAATTAAAAGTTTTAGGACCATTCATAATATATGAATCCCAAAAACGTCAAAGACATTGATTACGACCTATAATTAAATTTGTTTTTTATTACTGTATCACAGATATATATTTTTAATGGTCATAGCTGTCACATTTCTATAAACTTCGTAAAATTGTAATAACAAACGTCGCTGTATTACAGACGAAGTGGGCAGTAGACATTTTTTGTACGAGGAGATAAGCAACAGAGTAAAAAATCAAGTGGCATAAATTAAAAACAGTGTTCCCTTGCAGAACAGAACATTTTAGTGATTTGGGTTGGATATTATAAAATATTGTAATAAATAGGTAAACAGATACTGGAACAGATCTTGAAACGAAATTATAACAAATATTTCATATGGTGAAAGACAATTTCACATTAAAAATCTAGTCAACATAGCCTTAACATTTTATAAAACATATGATAATGTAGGGTTCCTATAATCATGTTTAGAGTTATCACCATAAATTACATTTTCTTGCCTTTATGCCAGTTCTGCGGCCCCTTTAAATTTGTGAAATATTGTGCCAAATAACCAGGGATGCTCCTCAAAGAAATCAAATTTAACTTCGATATTTATTGGATACGAGTTAATTTGATTACTGATTACTTCTGTACAGTAATCACATAGGAATTTATTTAGACTGTTACTCCCCTTGTAAAAACAGAAATGTGATATTCCTTTGTCCAAAATTACATTGAACTAAACATTCCTTTTTCTTTATAGTTATTTAGTCAAACTCATTTATATTCTTAAAAAACATAGGTGAGTAACAAACAATCTACAGAGGTAATATTACATAAATAATAATGTAAAAAATATTAGTGTCAAATTACAACTTGGAACGTGGAAACAAATTAAAAGTAACTTTCTAATGCTTTTGTGTAATCCTTGAAATTTCACACTTGAATATCACTGCCAATTATATCCGAGTTAATTTCAATTACAGAGATACTTATAAAAAGTACTTTAATCTGAAGAGAAAAAAGAATTCTAAACGTAAGCTGCAATTAGAGTATAGATTTATGTTCATCATGAATAATACAGCAGATGTAGGAAGCAATCAATTATGACCGAGTAATGTACTCGAAGTTTAAAAAAAAAAGATGGAATCGGTATTCAAAATCACGTCAATTGGATGTGAAGAGGGGAGAAGCCATGATGTCAGGTCTAGGCAGTTGATTCCATTCTCATATATCCTGAATCCTTTTTTATTGAAGAAGGAGGGAGGACCGTGACATAAAAACCTTCGTGTCCAATGTTAGAGGTGGAGGACACTAACCAAGAGGGGAATATGGACGGAAAAAAAGGTCACAAGTGGACTGGAAACACAAAACACTTGGTAATGAATGTTGAAGCTGTATGGAGTCAAGTGGACTTGGGAACGATGGGCGCCACTCCTCATCCGATACTCTGTGCTTTTATGAGTCCATACTTAACAATAACAAAGAAATCAATTGAATAACTCAGAGAACTTACTAAGGGCTTGGGATAAATAACTCAAGGACGTAGACATCTGTACTCTTCATCTACCTTCATAAAAACATTTCTAAAAAAAATTATAATTAATTATCTAATTAAGTATTTTATTTCTTCAATTGGGTTTTAGAAAGCATAATTCCACACTTTGGGACCTATAAAACTCTAGGAGTAAAATTGATGACAAATCAAGAACACTTTCAGCCCCCAGTTTTTACTAATTTTATTAGTGTACCTACACAAAACTGGTCTCAGAACAGAAAGAACGAAACTATTTATGTAAAAAAAAAAAAAAAAAAAAATACCATACTAAAATTAGAATATTCTAGTTGCCTTAAACTAAAGAAAATGTTGCATTGTATTTCTGAATTAAAACTCAAGGGTAAAACCTACAAATATACATTTCAGGTGTCACTATGTTGGATCAAATTTTAACTCCTTCATAACGATAGTAGGTTTAACTAATTTATGCATATACTATAGACGATATACTACTAGTAGAAGGTAGAATATATATCATGTGTTAGGTCTTCTATGTACAAAAATATAAATAAAAATATTCATAATAAATATTGTTAGGACAAATTGCTTAATAGCTCAATCAAAGGGAAGAGTGAGTTCCAAGATGTTAAGAGCAAAATAGAAATAAGCCAGTAACATTTGCGCGAGTAAAAATTGGCTGAAATTCAGTATAAATGTTCTCTTTATCAAATGCAAAGCACTAGATACCCCAATATTGCTATCGTTGAGCGCAAGCAGCGTTATACAAAATGAATCCAATACTTTTTTGCGAATATTATTTAGTATTATAGGCTGAGAAACGAAATCAGCAGGTGAATGACATAACAATGGTTAGGATAGTTTATACTAGAAATAATTTCAAGAATCTATTTGAAGTTAAACTAAGGGTAAACTTAGAGACTGAAACACAAACTTAAAATAGGTATTATCAGATCAGTTACTTGTGAAAGAAAACCTAACAGCTAAATAGTTAAAACTGATGGGTTTCGACTGATCAGTTCATTCATCAGTTTGGTTTATTATGGCTGTTACTTGTGAAAGAAAACTTAGCAGCCATTGTTAAAGCTGTTAGGGTTAGACAGATCAGTTTGCTTTATTATGGATAATGTGTTTTCTTTAACAATAAACTAATAAATTTATCACAATATCTGAGTACATATAACTAATTGATTTTGTGAACCGTAAGTAGTCAATAAAAATTTTACTTATATTACCATAAAAGAAAGTTTAAACTTTAAAAATAAATAATGAAGACTAAGATAAAAAAGTTAAGATTGGTTTTTTCACGGTTACCTTCGTCTGACAACATTAATTCATTTGAATCGTGGAAATGACAGGCTGTCCGTAGATGGTTTCTAAACGACAGATGTCATAGGTCTTATGTGTATATAAGTCGAGAGACCGGCAAAGTAGATGGATATCCCGTCCTATGTCCTCTAGGTTGACACTAGTGACAACCTGATTTAACCCGCAGCCTTATAGCATTCCAACGCCCTGTTCCAAAAACACATTATGATAGTGACAGCTTGTAAAACCAACCGAAAATATTTTAATCTTCTCAGTGCATCTCCCGGCACACAAGGACAGAGGATTATATAAATTCTTACGTGTATTTCATTCCAAATGATTAAATTATACATATATATAAGTTTGTGTGTGTGTGTGTATGATGATAAACAATGTTTTTACTTATTTCCGATGCCACGAATACAGCAGAGGCAGAAGAATTTTTTTTTTTTAATTTTAATATTTTAGACTGTTCAATCTATCTGAATTTATCCAATTTCTGTTTTAGAATTTTACTGGATGAAGTCAAGACTCTTTGAACGGGATCTCAAATTTCTGAGTATTAACAATTGAGGAAACTACAAGAAGATTTATAAACTACTTTACATAATGTCACTGATATCTTATTGATTGAGGATAATTGTTAATAAATTTTCTTGTATTCAGAAAATAAAGACTGAAGATGGCTCTAAGAAGGGCCGAAACGTTTCAAGGAACAATGAAATAATCACTTTTTAATTATTTACACCTGAATATCCATTCAACATACTAACAAGAAGATTTAGAAGTACTTAAGACTTATTTATCAGAGAGATGAACACAAGCATGACAATCTATTATTGTTAAATTTAAGTAACTTGAAAACTATGTATATTACAATCAATTTAAGTAACTGAAAAAAACATCGTAAGAACTTCCGTGGTAATTACATATTATTAATTTAGAGTAAAACACAACTAGATGTGGCTTTCTTAGCCCGAATTAAAACAATATTAACAAGCGTATACTAATATTATTATAATAGTGCAATAATCGTAATAACTAAACACAAGCATGATAGTCCATAATTTACTAATCTAAGTAACTGAAGCACAATTTCGTAGTCTAACCTAACACATACTTAGTCACTTTAATTATAGCTTTCTTCAGTTCACAGTAAATTATTAACTGAACAAATTCTGTAAGATTTATTTTATCAAGGGAAAAGTTAATTAATCTAAAAAGTAAGTTACAAAATTAAATAAAAAACCTTAAATATCAAATCCAAAGTGGCTTTCAGAAGTATATTTTTTAAGATGAAACTGCCTGTAGAACTCTTGAGTGGTTGAAACCCAGGTGAACCATCTCTACAACTAATTCATGCATGAATATCTTCAGGCACCCTATTATGCACAAAACCCTTTCCATGGTTAAGAGAGAGGGATGATTGGACGCCATCTTAATACTACCTTCATCCCCCCTTGCCAACAAAGGGTGTGCATTCGACATATACCCTTCCATTAGGATCACCAATATACCACTTTCCACCAAAGCAAAGGGACTATCGAGGACCAATATACCAACATGATGTAGAGCATAACGTCGTCCTTTCTAAAATCTATTTTTAAAAAAGAAGGGTTTACAACAAGGATATAGTGTGCATCCACCCCTATTCCCTTTATATCAAGTGATAACACAAAAACCCTAAAACCATGATGGCTGGGGTCCTTATGTCGCTTTAAGGACTAAACAAAAGAGATAGATAATAATTGGTCATGATTCATCACATGGAGAAAGAGGGAGGTTCTTTTCACCCTTTCTCCTTTATCATCAGAGAGTAGAGTTTGTAATCGTGAAAGTATTCTACAATTATTTTCATAGAATGCCAATTAAAGAAATATTTCTACTAACCATCATATTTTAATATTAGTTATCACAACCAAAACTCAAGCACATCAGTTGAGCAAGGATGAGTAGTTATTTGCTTAATTATTTCTGAACAACGCGTTGCTTCAGAATAGATTGAAAACACCCAAACACACCACCAATTCATACTTTACATTAAGGATTAGTTTAGTTTAAATGATATTTTAATATTATTTACCGCAACCAAAACTCAAGCACATCAGTTGAATAAGGATGAGTTGTTATGCACTTAATTATTTCTGAACAAAGCGTTGCTCCAGAATAGAATCAAAACAACCAACACAATTCAAACTTATCATTTTAAGGTTTGGTTTAGTTTAAATGAAAGTTTAACTGTATCAGTTCATTAAAAATTACGAACTGATTGCACATTGTCATTTCTATACCAACTATAAAATGATTGAATTTAACAGGGTTACTAATGAAGAAAGTAGCTAAAAAATGCTTGTGAAAAAGTACATATTATGATTTTTTTAATATATA
>KZ651937.1:198001-214002 GCA_001010745.2 Gerris buenoi
TATATATAAGTTTTAATTAATATGCGTCAGAAATATACAATCTTGTTGTGGCAGTTAACGATGGAAGAGGTCCATCGAACGGATATGCAAGCATATGTGCGGCCTATTTCACTTTTTTCCGTGATTATGCAGCGCTAAAAACCTGATTAAGTTAGATCATAAAGAGAGAGAGAGAAAAAAAATATTTTACACTGTTTTCTAACAAAAGAAATTTCTTGAGAACTGTGGCTCCCTTTGTCCAGTTTGTGCAGGTATTGCGGTTGCGGTCTGGTAGCCGACATAGATATTTGCGTATATATAATTTTAATCAAGGAATTTATGCAGGTGAATAATTACCTAAGCGGTAGTAACAACTTCGGATGGTCAAATACTTTGTAAATTCGAAACAGTATAAAGGAAAGACAAAGCTATGTCACGGGGCAAGTTAGTGCATATTTTGGTGGGGAACTGTAAATTGCATCATTAAGTAAATCAAAGCATGTAAATTGCACCACTCCAATTTAAAACGAAGTAAGCCAAACCATGTAAATTGCACCACTACCTCTAGAAACGAAGTAAAATAATGTAAATTGCACCACTAAATGTCCCTTGGCCTAACTTAATGCGCATTTTGTATTTTAGTTACATAAGTGAGATGTTCCTTTGTCCCAAAATACATTGGAGGCATTGGACTAAATGTCCCTTTGTCTTATTTGATTGTTGGACTAACAGATATTGTCACTTATAATTACAGAATTGTGATATTCCTTTTTCCCAATGTACACTGTATGATGGAACCATTGTACAGAGGTTGAATTGCTGCAATTTATATAGTTTGAACTACCTCGTTCTGGAAGGCAGTGGTACAATTTACACTATTTTCTTACTTCGTAAAATAATCTTTTTTATTTCTGCTAACAAAATTGGTGCAATTTACATACATATACCCATTTTGATATATTTATAAGTTAAGAGCAAAATGAATACGACATTTTTACTACGTTTTTATTAACTTGGTTTCTTGTTTGTATATGTTTGTTTGTTTGTCCGGTACAAATCTTACAATCGAATTTTAACTAACATCCCGAGTAGCTAGACATTTGAAACTTTCAGAACAGCTCTGAACACGATGACAATGCATTATTTTAATGCTTTTAGTAATTTTTCAGCAGAATTTAATTCGTTTTCAGCAAATTTGCTGCATGGAAAGTTAGTACGGAAAAAATCCGCATGTTATTTTATTTGTTTTGTCATATCCCCAATATTTACAAACCTTCATTTTGACATATTTCAAAATTAAGATTTTTTTGAGAGGTAAACATTGAATGACAGCAAAAAAGAATAAGTAAACCATGTAAACAAAAAATGAATTAATTGAATTAAAAAACGTAGTATATAAAAAGTTCTTTTTATCTTTTAATTATTATAATTTAAACTTAGCATAAAATTTTTAACGAAAAATCAGCAGCTGTATAATTGGATGTATAGGATGTTTTCTTACCATCCGTATATATTTGAAATGAAAATTTACATATTGTTTGCTAGAATTTGTCCATCTTATCAAGTAGTCTTATGTTTTTTATGGGTCGTGATAAAGGGTTATTAAACATTAGTTATTAAAAAATTAGATATATGTATGTGTAATTGTAAAAAAATACCTGGATGATAATATATATGATGCATAATCCTGGAGTATCATAATTATAGTCATGAAACAGTATTAAATTGTTTATCACCAAATATAACTATTAAATTATGTTAAAAATTAAATTATTATATTATATTTAACTTTAGAAATGTCTGAAGTAGAAGATATAAAGAGACGGAAACAAATATGAGGTAATTTAGGCGAGAACCGTACAGCTACTTATCAACTTATAATATACTCATGTCTCAAAACAAATGTTTTGCCGAGTAGGTACTTAATGAAAGAACGACGAAACAAATGTAAGAAGGAATGTAAAATACAGATAAGTTAATTGAAAAAGAGCATAAAGAAGTACTCGATGAACTCAACAAGAAAAAAAGAAAGCTCAAGTGACCAAATTCAATTCTAAACTCAAAAAATGAAAACTTAAAAAAAAAATACTTGAGACTGGACTTGCCTACTATATTTCCTCAAAACTCTTCACCTTAAGTACTTTAATATACTTGAAGTACTCTTCATTCAACTTTTTTCATGTACTTTTTAATGAAAATTGGTCAAAAGGACTTTATATTATGGCTTTTTTTTTTTTTTAATAATGTGTACTTCGTCCTCTTCCGAGAAAGATGGATTAGATTTGGTTTCCTAATTAACTAACTCAGATCGTCTGTAAAAAAGGATTTCATCAAAACATGGTCTTTTTTTTCTTTTAACAAAAATATAGGTCTAATTACCTCTCTTCGCTTAATGTACCAAGTCACATTAAAAAAATTAATTAATAAGAGGGCAAAAAAAAAAGATTCAGTGGGCAGTCCCTTCTATAGAAGAACCCTTATGAATAGAAGGGTATTTTAAAGGCCGCCATTTTGACAATCTTTACAACTTGAACAAACTTTTCCTTTATATTCACCATTTTTTTTAATTAGTGCACACTTCTTTTCGTGGTTATATTTTTTTTATCCAATTAGGAAATTGTGGTTAAAAGATTTCAATGAGTTTATATAGAGACTTGAAATTCATACTTCAAATAATTGCTTTGTACACTTGTGTTCTTCATTTCTTTTTAATTAACGTCGTTTTTTGTTTTATAGATATCATTCAGGTCTTGTAAGTTATAAAATTTTGAATTTAAATTGAATTAGTTTTATTTTGATAAAGGAGACTACAACATGCGATTTGAGAGCTAATTTATTTGGGAGATTCAGGAAAAGGACTAGTTATTTTTATTGATATAAATGAGCTTAAAGCTTTTGAAAAAATTTTATAAACGTAAATAAATTGTTAATATAAATAAATAACCATTATTACTATTATTTAAAAGCATTATTGTCTGGAAATTTTTATTTATTTACGATTTACACCTATGCATTGAGCTATAAAATTTTGAATTTAAATTGAATTAGTTTTATTTTGATAAAGGAGACTACAACATGCGATTTGAGAGCTAATTTATTTGGGAGATTCAGGAAAAGGACTAGTTATTTTTATTGATATAAATGAGCTTAAAGCTTTTGAAAAAATTTTATAAACGTAAATAAATTGTTAATATAAATAAATAACCATTATTACTATTATTTAAAAGCATTATTGTCTGGAAATTTTTATTTATTTACGATTTACACCTATGCATTGAGCAGGAAATCCTTCAAAGATGGAGTGGGGGTAACCTATGTAAACTATGACAAGATTTAAGAGCAATGTGAGAAATAAATACAGTAGAGCTCCTATCATCCTAACTAATGTTGCATAAGGTGGTTCGGATCATCAAAAATTCGGATAATCAAAATTCACTAAAAATAAATTGGTAAGGCGTGAATTCTCACGTAAAAAGGGTTTCGTTGGTATTGTGAAACAAAATTAGTAAGGGGGAGAAGGGAGGGGGGGGACACGAAAAATTTCGATGTTTTTTGACAAAATGGCGCCGAAAATTAAACACTTCCCCCAAGTGGTATATATATTTGTAATCTACTCTTCAATACCTTTCATTTGATACCCCACTCAAAATTTTAAAAAAATATTTTTTTCTCGCGATGTGAATTATCCGCCATTTTGAATTTGAACAGCTGATTATTTTGAGTTCTCTATATTTTTCCTGTGTGCGCGTCAAAACGATCTTTAATACTGGTAAGTTTCACGCCTTTATCTCTTTTGGTTCAAAAGTTATTGGAACCGTACAGAGTGACAGACAGACACAGGAACGAAACTATAAGGGTTTCTTTTTTTTGGTTTTACCAACGAAACCCTAAAAAAAAAAAAAAAAAATGAAAGATGTAAAATAAATCAATTACGCTTGTTGAAAAAGCATCATTGTTTATTTATCTACTAGCCGTTATGCCCGTGGCAACAGCAGAATAATAAGTTTAAATAATAAGTTTAATGCATGGAGTTTCATAACAATAGCATGGCCTAGTGGTAGCATTTCGCCTGACGCACACGAGGTCACTGGTTCAATCCCAGCTTATGGCTAATCAATTTTTAACGTTATAAATCATTTAGAGGAGAGTCGTCGCCCGTCGGGACACTACTCGATTATATAAAAGATAGTACATAATGATAAAATATAATTAAACAGATAACAACGCTCTTTTTAAAAATAAATTAAGCAGCGTTTTAGATTTTTATTTTCATAAAGCCAGTTCTGATAATAATTAAAAGTTGATAAGCAACACTCTACTGTATTTTAAAGTAACAATTTTATAGATTCGTTCTTATCTTTTTAACAATATGTATTTAAAATGTAATCAAAAGTTATCCAAGATAGGGAACAATTAAACATTTGTCAATAAATAAGCTTCCTTAGAAGTTTAGATCCAAAAAATTTAGGTAAAGACTAAATATTTTAAATCCTATGTATGCTTAAACTTCTAGAATCAGATTTAAAAATAGGGTTGAAAAGAAACCTGAAGAAAGAAAAGAAAACAGGAAGCAGTCACATGAAAAGTTCCTAAGTTTTAAGATATAATAAATTTCAAATTTTTTGATGGTGGCACAAGTTTAAAGCTAAGACTACTAATTCCTTAATTTTGCCTTTGAGTATGACTTTTTATGCCAAATTTCATTAAAATCGGCTAAGTAGTCGAATCGAATTCGAAATAGGCTAAGGGAAACGAGTAAACCGATCAAAAAATAAATAATCCAGTTTTAATGTCATCACAATACTTTTTCTTTATATTTACTATAGGTATATGAGAAAGTAAAAAGATAAATAAAAAGTGAAATGTATCGAAAATAATTGATTTAAGACGAAATGTTACACTTGTGTATAACTAAGCTTTGTCTGATACAAATTTGGGGACAAAGCTCTTCTCTTAAATAGATTTTCGCCCAGCATATGCAATATGCAAGCATGTAGAACAAGAGTATGCAATTACAACATGTAAGTATATGTACTATATATTATATATATATATATNCCTATTCCAACAGCTCCCTTGCATGGACCTCTTGAATTCATTCCAAACTTCTACTTGATATACTCGTATATGACAATCATAGTTAGTGTGGTTTTATATATATATATATATGTGTGTGTGTGTGTGTGCGTGTGTGGGTGTGTGTGTTAAAAACTAAAAGACGTCAAATGATTCAAGCATCGATAAAAGTTTAAATTTCATTTTTCTTCTTTTTTTTTTTCAATGAATACGCTTGTCTTTTAAAACCCCCGAAACTATCCGAAGACTTGTGTGGCTCGGGCATCTTCGTAGAACATAAATTAAAATCTAAATACGTGACACGGAGGTGGGGTTATACCTTTTTGAGAGGTTTCCAGAGTTCGTGCTTAAAGGCAAATGACAGGGCGGGGACTTGGGAACAACGCTACAGCTGCTAAGTTGTTTCACAGATGAAAAAAAAAAAAAAAAAAACCTATGAGCTGGATAAAAAAAAAACTTTAATAAAAAGGATAAAACGTCTATTAAAAAATATATATCTGAAGTGTTTTTTCGGTGTCCAAAACTCGTGCCTATAATTTCCAAGTTAAAAGTTTTCTTTTATTTCTTAGCATAGAAAATTATCCTGACATCACGCTTTTATAAAAAAAAGTTAAGTACCTTTATTATTTTAAAAATAACTTAAAAAATAATAAAAAAAACCCTTAATTAATAAAAAATATACCAAAATATTGACATTATCGCTTGCAAATTAAATGCGCATATTTAAAAGCCAATGCATTATAAAAAGGTTGTTTATGCAAAACTGAATTACGGTTTCGAAAGATTATAATAAATATAAGCTTAGGGCTTCATTAACATTAATTGAAACACAATAAATAACATTATTGATTAATAGTATAACGATTTTTTTTTTTTTGACAAACTCGTAATAATTAACAAAAATATAGATATTTATATAGTTCATTAAGTTTATTAGTTCATCAGTTTATTCTAAAAAAAAGCACAATAGCAGATAGAACTAAGTACGAAATTTTAACAAAAGTGCAAGAAAAATTGAGTAGATATCTGGATGGGAGGACCATTTTAAAAATAATGTGGTACATAATCCCCCCCGAATTCTATTCTTGGACGGATGGTCAAATGAGATTAATATCTGTTTCGA
This sequence comes from Gerris buenoi, assembly GCA_001010745.2. NCBI lineage: Eukaryota > Metazoa > Arthropoda > Insecta > Hemiptera > Gerridae > Gerris > Gerris buenoi. Next base: position 204,180 of record KZ651937.1, read on the forward strand.
TTCCCAGTGGAGTCACTTATTTTTATGCAATATTATATTTATTTGTGCGACGGCTGAAATTATTATTCGTAATTTAATTTGTATTTTTTTTTCTAAGATTTAATTAAATAAAAATAAAATTATTCAATTGATTTTAAAACCCATATACGAATTTGTACTGCGTAGAAATCACATTTAAAAAATTAACCGATGTGGTTCTTGATATTATAATGACAGTTTGTTCTGTTTAAATTGAATCTCTGATGGAATTTGGCAATTTTTTATAAAAATGTAGTTTTCTTTCGTATATTATTGACTTTTTTCCGGAATAATTTTTAATTATAAACGTATTAAATATCAAAGCAAAATTTTAGCATAGCAACTTAGAATAAATGTAAATAAAAAAAAAAAAAAAATGTAAGTACCTAATTGTGAATGTTATTTAAAAAAAAAATAAATAAATAAATAAATGTTATAGTTTCATAGCTTAACAAAAATGAATTGATTTATAATTTATATTAAATATTAATGGAATTAAATTTGTAAACTAACTAAATTATTGAGCATTTTTTAGTACTTTCATAATTGCTTGTTTAAATGTAATGACAATAAAGTAAAACCAAATTATTTCTCAGTCACAATTCATAAATAGTCTTTTACAGCTGTAAAATGAGAAATCAGTCCACTTATAGTTCCGTCACAACAGGAAACAACCGATTAATCTCTTTAAAAAAATAAATTACCCCCAAAAAACAACCCTATCTAGAAAAAGGTGCCATCAGGAGAAGAACTTAAAAAAGCAGGTGGTCTTCGGTAGGACCTTACCGGAGATTGCATCCTTTTCTCCTACATCTAAACTTTAAGACCTCGTAAATACACCATTATATCCTTAGTACCTGATTCTTCAACTAAACTTTTTTTTTAATGAAAGGATACAAAACTTTTTTAGATCCTCGACACGAAAAAAAAACTATAATTACCGGAACTTGGAGGTTCACATAAGAGAGATATATACTCGTAGTGTTCCTAACTTCAATAATTGTTTATTGAGTTCATCCAAACAACCCTTTTTGGTCCATTCACATCATCAGAAGGTGATATTGGTAGTAATAGAGGAGTGTAATAAGGCATCTCAACATTACACCTTTTGGAAGAAAAAGTTTTCTTTTTGTAATATTAAAAGTTCTAACACCGTGATATTGTTACTTAACGCTTTTATGAGTTTAGTAACAAAAAATATTTTATAAAAGCAACGTCATGTGTAGACAAACACATAGTAAAATACGTAAATTTAAGATGCTACTATATCTTAATGATATTGATTAAAATAGTTCAGGTTAAGATAATAAGATTAATCTCTTTAAAAAAAATAAATTACCCCCAAAAAACCCCGATCTAGAAAAAGGTGCCATCAGGAGTAGAGCTAAAAAAGCAAGTGGTCTTCGGTAGGCCCTTATAATACAAGGCCTTAGATAAAAAGACCAATACAATTATTGCAGTACCTTAGGTACCACGAGAAAATACTTTTAGAAGAAGAACTCTTGAACAATTTTTTTAATAAAATAGTACACAAAATTAGACAAGCTTTTAACTTCCGCTACTTTAAGCGGTAATTGACAACTCAAATTAAGCAGAAGCTGTCAAAGTAAAAGTGCTTTGAAAATTTTCAATTGTAGTATCTTTATGCATCTCTCAAAACACTAAGGTTATTACTTTATTGAACAATAGATACGAAAACACGCCAAAAAAACAAAGGATCAAAGATACAATTTCTACAAAAATGTAAAGTAAATTTTATTAGGACACGTAATCGGTGAGGCAGTAATTATGAATCAGGTCTAAGGCACTGCTACAATCAATTCCACAGACAGTCTCCCTAATAGTCATAAATTATGAAATAACGTGAAATGCAATGGGAATGTACTGGAGTTAACACAAAAAATAAAATGAATATAAAAATATAAAATACAGAAAAATTTGCCTTTATTAATGAAACTGTGTGACATAGCGTCACAACGAATATTGGACTTAATTAGGGCCGAAATAATAGGAAAGAGTAAAAGCAATTTATAGTAGTGGAGTGTCGAAACGGTTTTAGAACTATCACTAAGCAGCAGTATCAGATTGAAAGCAAGTCAATTTTCAGAATCCAACATTCTAATTAAATTTCAAACTTGATATGGCGTCTAATGATTCAGAATTTCGTATTAAACACTTCAACATTTAAGTGTTCCTGCAATAGCAAAGGTTTTCTCTGCCTCAAAAACGAAACTTCTTCACCTCTGTTGTAAATTATAGTTTGTGTTATCGTATTCAGAATAGTTCCAGATATCGAGTAAAAATTAAATTTATATATCATAGCGTATTAGTGTATCCAGAAAAATTTTACGCCTAAAACACATTGGAATCGAAATTATACTTCAAACTTCTCAAAGAGTATTTTTATTTATTAAGAGTAAGAAACCTACAAGCAACTAACCCTCATACTTTTCAATTATTCATAATACATAAAAAAATACCAATAAAATAAAATAAGCCTATATCATGACATTTGTTCAATTATGTAGTTGACAAAAACAACACCTTACATCACCCATAGTCATTTCAAGCGACAACAAATTAAGCGAGCTCAGATTTCTTCCGTTAGATTGTGAAGTTGTACTAGGAAAGTACTACAACCTAACCCCTACTTTCGTGTCATAACAACCCAGATTAAGTCTTTTGTAACACAAAGCATGTAAACATACAATTTACACAGGTACGTAAGAAGGTTGAGAGGGTGTCATTTCGTGTAAACCACAATAATTTTCCCCCCTTCCTTTTCCTAAACCACTTACGAAAGAAGGGAAAAAGAAAATTACACTAATCCAAAATAATTTTCTAGAGGGGGGCACCTTTTTTTCGGACCCCCAGCAAAGTCCTTGAGTTTGGGACAGGGGGGAAAAATGAGGGGAAGAAATGAAAACAAACTAAAATAAAAAGTTGAAGGAAATGATTGGAGACACGCTAGACTCAATAATGCATATCAGAGTCAACTTTCCAATTCAGGAAATCATTGAGAAACTTTTATTTCTGTAAACTTTACACCTGTAGACATATTATTATGTTATATTGTTTTATGTATCCTTTAAAAAATAGACTGCCAATTCGTGTGCCACATAGCTCCCTCGCATCTTAGAACGCACTTAATAATTAAGATTACTTGACTTAAGATTTTATGCTTTCGCAAACCAATTATTAGTCTAATTTATTACATTGTTTCTCCCGTTTTTTTAATCTATAAAGATTGTTTTGATTTTTTTTTTACATAATTTAGCATTTTTAGCAAAATTTAAAGAGCATAAACAGTTAAAATTAATCTAAGGCTATCTGTGGGCTATACTTTCGACAAACTATTCAAATTATTTATAAAAATTAGAAGAGTACTTTTGAAAACATAGGTGCAAATAAATGTATGTGTGTAAAAGAAACAAATGGGCGTATATGGTTAAAAACTTATATATGGGACCAATAATGGGCCTTATCATGGACCTGCCATCCAAATTTCATTAAAATCGGGGGCGTAGTTTTAAAAGATATGTTGGTTCGCAAAACTTGAGCGACAGGACAGACAGACTGACACTCATAAAGGAAACAATAATTTATCAGAAGCAAAATCAAAAAATTCATAGAGATATTTTGAAAAATAAAGATGAAAATATTTTTGAAATTTATTATGTAAAATGAAAACTGTACGTCATATTGTGTGTAGCGACAACAATTTATCTTCCTCTTTCTTTGAGGTATTATTTTTCTTCATCTCTTTTAGTTCTTCTAAACATTGTACAATTTTTATATACCCTTGTCATACCAGTAATTCTATGACAAAAAGCCACACACAGACATTTGTACCCATCACAGGTTGCGGAAGGAAAAAAACAGCATAAAAATATTTTCTGAAATACCTAAGATAATTATTAAAATAAATATAAATTCAAATATAATTAATTACCCTTAAACGTACACCTTGCCATGTACTATAAACTATCAATTGAGATAAAATGTACTAATAGTTAAAAGAAAACAATCTGCACGAAAAACTTTCTCAACCACATATCAAGACATAATTTTAAATCAAATAATAAAATTTAATAAATTTATTTTCAAACACAATTAAAAAGTGTTCAATAGGTGATTTTATACACTACACTTTTCATTTTTAGCAAAATCAGAACTATTTTTATCAATATCTCGGAAACTAAATTCAGATTTTATATTTTAAAACATTTAGAATATTTGTTAATAAAAATATTGCGAGATTTTTTTGGGAGGTGCGGTGCTCCCAAATGTAGAGGTTAAATTAATTTTTCCTAACATTAATACTAAATTTCATCCACGCTTCTGCACAGATGATAAAATGGCAATAGTTAAAAACGGTTTTTTTTGGACTCTGGGGACCTTAAACCTTTAAAACGTGTAAAATCAAGATTTTGATGAAGTAAAAATTGGTTTTGCGGAACTGAATTTTAGCTTCTTCACAAAAAATACTTTCTCTCTATACGTACATAAGAAAGTAAAAAAATATAAATCAATTCAACGAAGAAATTCTAAATTTCTCATAAACTTTTAAAATGGAATTCACACACAGAAAAACATTTTAATTAAAATAACATAAGAGAAAAATTACTTACGATCTTTCTTAAAAATTAATTGAAAGATAAAAATATAAAATAATAATCCTCGTAACTGATTCTCCAAGTTTAAGCTAAAGGATCCCTCACACAAACTTTTTTTGGAAAAAAAAATCTATTAAATATTCAAAAAACATTGAAGGGGACCCGAAACAAAGCAATAACGTTTTAATTAAAACTCTTACTTGAACACGAAACCTATATAAAATCAGTTCTAAGAAAGATCAACTTAATCTTTATTTATAAAAACTAAATCTTCTCAGACCCTTGTTTGTGTCACCCAACACAAGAATAATTTATCTTATTGTTTATTAATTCATATTTTTTTAATTTATTTTCCCAGCTTTACATTAGTATTATTATTTATTGATATTGTCTTCCCTTTCTCACTGAATTCCTTCCAAATTGTTGAAAAAGTGTCAACGACGTTTTTTGCTTTTAATGAAACAGTATGGTTTATAATTACCTATTATAATGTTATTTTTATTTATTTATTTATTTTTTATAATGTTATTCTTCTTCTTTGGGTTTTTAGTCCCGTTCGACTGCTCATTGGGTCATTACAGGACGGGGGGTTATCCGACCACTTTACTCATCTACTCGATGAGATCATCAGTGTGAAACATGTCTGACCCCTCCGGGATTCGAACTCACGTCGGGTTTCAGACCTTGGTTTCAGAGCCGAGGATGTTATCCACTCGGCCACGCCGGCCCCCTTATAATGTTATTATTACTATTATTAATTTGAGACACTTTGTTCTATTTATTTATAGTTTCATAAAAAAAATAAAATAAAATAAAAAAATAAAAATAGAATCTATTTATAATTTATACATTTACACATGTGTACAAGCAATATACTCGTAGTATGAACAATATTTATTTTTAATCCACATAGAATAATATAAATAAATAAACTAGTAAAAGCCTTATAGTTAAAAGGAGTTTCTTAAAACCCAACGAATATTCTGTTTCATATTTTTATTTTGAATATAATATATAACTATTGTTTACTTTATGAAAGTAAGGCCAAAATTAATTTTGAACTATATCTTATTCTGTCTACTATCTATAACTTGATCGGGATTACTAGCAGGTGAATTCATGTAATGTACATAAGTGGAAACTTCTTTTGATTGTTACTCCTCTATATTTTATTTTAGGATATAAAAGGATATCATTATTTTGTCTAAATAACTATTGAGACAAAGCTATGTTTAGTCCAATGTACTTTGGGACAAAGGAATATCGCACTCCTGTTTTTACAAGGGGATTAACAATCTAAAGAACATTCCGTACACCTCCTTAGATTGTTACTCCCCTCTGATTTACTTTAAAAGGGGAGTATCAGTCTAAAGAAGAGTCTATAAGTGTATACTTTTACATATGATTTGTTAATAAATGCATCCATCAAATCCAATTTTCATTTACTTATTTTCATTTATTTAAGATTTAAATTTTAAAATTCTTAACATCTGTTTTAATTACCTACTTGGTCTAGTGTTATTGATTTTTGTTATTTGTTCAAAATTTTCGTGATTACATATATTATTATTATTGTATATTTTATTTAAATTTACTATAAAAATTACTCCTTGCCAGCAGAGAATCGAACCCAACATATCACCCTTTACGTTTACAGCTATTTTCTCAGGAACTAGATATTTTTCCCGGAAAAAACAACATATGGTTCATTTTATAATAAAGCAAGGGACTTAAAACTTATAAATCGATTAAAATAGAATTTCCAATGCAATTAGAATACTACATCTTCATAAATACATCAGTACATCACAAAGTAAAAAAGGAAATAAATAAATATTAAATAATTCAATATTTTCCGGATGAGACTTCGTAATGGCGCAGGTTTCTATGACCCGAGTCCATAAAATAATATATTTAGATCTTCCGGTGATCACTGCAGAGATTTGCGAATCCAGACGTTTCAAATCCATTAAAGTAACCATTCTTAACTTGAGAGGGGTTGCTTATAATGAGAGTTAGTTTTAATTTACTCTCATCTTTAGAATAATCCCTGTAATGAGTTTGAAACGTCGGGATTAAATCTCTGCAGTGATCTCCGGAAGATCTAAATTTATTATTTTATGGACTCAGGCCATAGAAACCTACACCATAAAAAACCGCAGTTTCATATAAACATTAAGGAAAAATTAGATCAAAATCTTTTCTATTTCAAAGTCTATAAAGTTTAAAAACACATCCTCAATCAAAATAATATATTATCAATTAAATTTATGTATCCTTAATCACAAAGAAAGCCCAACACGTTTTTTGTTACTGTTATTATTAAATTCATATAAATGTTCATAAAAGAGTAAAGATATTAATTATTATGATAATTTATTATGTTATAAAAAAAAAAAAAAAAAAAAAGTAAAGAGGGATAATACCTATTGTTCTTTATGTAAATGAACAGAGGTTTCGGAAGCAGCTATAGTTACATCGTCAGGTTGTAACGTCTTAACTTCTTTTTATCTTATATCTTGATCTTATTTCCTCTAAAGAAAAAAATATAATAAAAAAAAATCTATAAAAAAATAATACAACGGACTTTCTTTTTTTTTACTGCTATTATTTTTATCTAAAAAAGCCCATTTACAGAAGCGTTAGAGTTAACTTCTTTTTAATTAGGTGACCACACACTAAGATTGGTATTATTTAAAATATGTATTGTTTTGTCCTCTAAATTAAATTAATATTTTGTATGATTATAGACGCGCCGTGGTTTAAAAATAGTAAGGAGTTTTGTGCATCATACAGCTCCACAAATTAGTTGTTAGAAATCAAATTAAAATCATTGTAATAAATCGTTTGTATACTCGTATTTAAGCATTACTGTGCAGTGTGCAGAGTGTATTTAGTGGAATAAAGTTACAAACATTTACTTGGACTTAAGAAAGTCAAGCACTTCTTTAGATTGTTACTCCCCATATAAAAAAATAAGAAGACAGTAAAACAATAGTAAATTACAGTAAAAATACAGAGATATTTAATTGATCTTCATCTTGTAATCTCGAGAATTTCGACTCTCAAAATGACGTTCCAAGTGTCTAAAAAATCTACATCTTCCACTGGAGACCGCGTCACTATTACAGGGTGATTCTCAAAAAGAAAAGAGAGAAGATGAAATTCTCAAAATGACGTCCTAAGTGTCTAACAAATCTAGATCTTCTACTGGAGACCGCGTCACTATTACGGGGGTTATTCTCAAAAGAAAAAAGAGAAGATGAAATTCTCAAAATGACGTCTTAAGTGTCTAAAAAATCTAGAGCTTCCACAGGAGACCGCGTCACTATTGCAGGGACCATTCTCAAAGGAAAATAGAGGAGATGAAATTCATTTGCATCTGGAGTGCCATTGCAGTAGTTGTAAATGACCTTCGTTAAGTGCAACTCCCTTGAGAAGACTGTACTATACTGACAGCAATTTTTATCTATTTTTCAGATTTTTTAATAAATATAAATACATATTATTTTATAGCTAAACAATCAAACTTAATTTTGATTACTAAAAGCCCTAATAAAATATGAATTAAATTAAAGTAATCGTATAATTCAAGGTAAAAAAAAGTAATGTATATATATACTTATATGGCACAAAAATAAATTAATAACTAATAAAAAATTAAAAGACAATAGGGGTACAATATATTATTACTATTATTATTTCATATATAAAATATAATAATTGTTAAATGACAAAGACCTTGAATTGAACATTTTATGAGAATCTTTTTTATTCTCACTTCGTTGATTTTTTTCTCATAAAAAAANGTCGTCCTTGCCTCATAAATCAAATTGTTGCTCCTAAAATATGAATGCTCAATAATTTCGATAAAAATGAGTACTCAGCAAATGCTAATCTGAATTAAAGGAATGACGATAAATGACAAAGACCTTGAATTGAACATTTTATGAGAATCTTTTTTATTCTCACTTCGTTGATTTTTTTCTCATAAAAAAAAATAATAATTTTTAATTGGTTTTTATGCATAATTAGTCGATTTGACATCCTCTTCAAGTTGTTAATTAATCCGTAACAACAGTGTTTTATGCTAACAGTGTTGATGATAACAATAATTGTTGAGGAAGAAGCATTATCATGTCATGCTCACATTATATCAAAGACGTCCTTGTTCTATATGAATAAACAATATAATATAAAAATCCCTCATTTACATTTATATTGCCCCGAAATTACATTTGGATTTATGTAAATTGTCCATAAATAATTTACTGCACGTGGTAGAATTGAACAATTTTTTTTTCTAGAAATAATTGTTGTCTTCATAATTTTTATAATAAACTATCGTGTGAGAAACAAAATATGTGTTATAGCACAAGAGAAAGATAATTTATAGATAAAACCGTTGAGATTGATCTACTTATTTAAATTTTTAAATTTAATAACATATAAATTTAAATACGTGTATGTTTATTTATGCGTGTGTTTATATCAATGCCACGTTAATGTCACTATAATGAATACATTTACATTTTTTTCATTTAACTAGCAAATATTATATATAGGAAACAGTAATTATTTTTCCTTATATATTTTTATTTTTACTATCAAAACAAAGTTATCATATCAAGGTACTACGTTTGTATTTGTTCTCCGAAACGAAACGCTAACACCTTCTTATATATTTCTCTGTTGCTTCAAAGCTTATGAGATCATTCTGAAGAATGACATGTTTTTAGTGTCTCGATTTAAAAAAAAATTAAAAAAAAAAAAAAATTCTATCTCAATGCAATAATAAAATTATAGCTTTTTAATAATAATATTTTATAAAAATATATATTTTAGTTTACAATTATAGTTCAGTAAAATTAGACCAAAACAAAGCTGTTCCTCCGATTAATTAATACTGGGCTGTTAGTTTTAATTATTTATAGTGGATTTATAGTGATCTTGTCTGGTATTATACTTTTGATAGAATAAATTACCGGTAATTCTCTTGCAAGTATTGAATTATTTGCAGCGATGGAACGGGGTAACATCTTGCATAAACGTGTAATTTAGCATTAGATCTTTAATTTCAGGAAAAATTGTGCTTAACCCAACTTCAATGTTTGTTACACCACTGAGAAACTCCTCCCACTTACCTACAAAGACCCCCCCCCCTCCACCATATGGTGTTTTACTATTTT
>KZ651937.1:214256-226636 GCA_001010745.2 Gerris buenoi
AAAAAAAAAAAAAAAAAAAAAAAAAAAAAAAAAAAAAAAAAAAAAAAAAAAAAAAAAAAAAAAAAAAAACAGGTACAGAAATCTTTTTAAAACGGTCTCGCGACTGCCTTTTGGACTGAGGTCTCTCCGTCAACAGTTACATCCTATACACATTAAACCCGGGCGCGTATTGAGACGCAGGGCAGGCCAGCATAGTTATTTTAACCACACAAAAAAAATTAAAGATTTAAAATAAAAGAGGGGAAAATTAAATAAATTAAACAATAATGGGTCGTAAAAGTAAATTACTGCTCAGTAAATCTTTTTGTCCAATTAAAAAAATAGTCAAATCAAATATCTACTATTATAACCCTGTAATTCTCATTGCCCTGTGAAATAAGCAATTCTAACCACTCATTTAATGCTATTGAGTCCTATTAAGTACGTTTAAATTAAATTGTGATTAACCATTATAATTTGTATAATTATATCAGTAAGGTAAATTAAGTCCTCATTTCAATATATGTCACGTTTGCCAATTTAATATTAGATCAAAAGTACAATAATATTGTCTTTATCTATAGAACCGGGGAACAAGTACCCATGGCGCTCGAAAGAAGAACAAACTCCCCCTCATTCATAGGGTCATTTATCTTTTCTCCCTGTCCCCTACAAGGGCGCCTACATAAAACTTTTTAAAATAATTTTACTACCTAATTAGCTGAACCTAATGTAATATATATATATATATAGTACATATATATTATATTCCACTATTAATGTAAAGCACGTACTCTCACCTGCATCTAATTTAAAAAAAAAAATTAGTTTAATAAAATATTTATATTACCTTATTATAAATAAAAAATACCTTATTAAAATTTTACTCGTTAATTTGTAGTAGTGTGGTATTATACTTGAATGAATTATTCACTAATATAATGGAATAATATTATTCACTATTGCATATTTTATTATATAATATAAAAACTGTAATTTGATTGACTTAGAGACAAGAGAATAAAGTTCTGCTATATAAATCACGTTTTATTAAGCGATAAACATTATAGAAAACTGACCTCGTGACCTTTATTATTATTATTTATTTATTTTTTTTTTTTCGAACTCAGAAATCAATTAAACATTACATTACAATCGATTATCTAGTTAAAAATATTATGTATTGAAAAATGATTTAGAGTTAGATATATAAATTAATCATATGATAATATTTTCTCTACAATATAGCCAAGGATCAAATAATGCATAATATTCATTTTTTTTTAAGAAAGAAAGACAAGAATAATAATTTTTTAACCTAAATTTTGTAAAACGCACACGCCTTGGATTTATTAGAACAATGAGTAAATACAGGGTGACTGGCGATAAAGTTAGGAAAAGACTTAGGGCGATAGTACACATCAAACGGAACAAAAATCACTATATATACCATAGGTCAATTATTGACCGTTCTCCCACTAGGTCAATATTACCGAATTTTCGTGGGGAGTCGTCCTTGCCTCATAAATCAAATTGTTGCTCCTAAAATATGAATGCTAGAATAATGATATTATTATCGTTGGAAATCTTAGAAAATTTCCTAAAAGAAAAGTAATCTTCATTCCTTTCATTCAGATAAGCATTTGCTTAGCACTCATTTTTATCGAAATTATTGAGAATTTTTTATTTATTTTATTTTTTTGGTGGTGGCAAAACTTACTAACCAGTGTAGGTGCAAAAAGTACACTTTCTGGAAAACTTCCTAATTTACTTACCTTTCAAAAAATATTCATAACTTTACCCATTTATTAGGCCATATTTTGAGTAATAACCGATGGAAGTTAGAAAAATGATTGTAAATTCCAGAAAAATACAAAGTTTAAAAAAATTTAAAACTTTGAGTGACCGCCATTTTGGAACTGTAGAAGATAGAAAGCTCAAGTTTGCGGCAAATGTTTTCTTTTTTTAAGCCCTTTCCAAATATGTATCATTTGATGGGTGTCCCTATTTAAAATTTCGATGTTGAATCCAATATGGCGGCAACCAATATGACCGTAAAAATGATTACACATCAAAAAAGTAGCTTTGTGTTAATGATAAAGATACCCGCAAACCGGAACTTAATATCTCAATCATAACCGGAGATATTAAGCCGTTTCCGGACTAAGATCTCCCTTAGATTGCTGTATGGTACGTATTTTTCTGGAATTTACAATCATTTTTCCAACTTCCATCGGTTATTACTATTTATTAATCGGTTTGCCAAAATATGGCCAAATAAATGGGTAAAGTCGTGAATACTTTTTGAAAGGTAAGTAAATGAGGAAGTTTTCCAGAAAGTGTACTTTTTGCACCTACACTGGTTAGTAAGTTTTGCCACCACCAAAAAAATAAAAAAATGCTCAATAATTTCGATAAAAATGAGTACTCAGCAAATGCTAATCTGAATTAAAGGAATGACGATTACTTTTCTTTTAGGAAATTTTCTAAGCTTTCCAACGATAATAATATCATTATTCTAGCATTCATATTTTAGGAGCAACAATTTGATTTATGAGGCAAGGACGACACCCAACGAAAATTCGGTAATATTGACCTAGTGGGAGAACGGTCAAGAATTGACCTATGGTATATATGGTGATTTTTGTTCCGTATGAGGTGTACTATCGCCCTATATCTTTTCCAAACTTTATTGCCAGTCACCCTGTATATTAAAATAATAGTTTGATATATATTTAACTATATAGATATCGTTTTCTGAAAATACATAGATGATACGTTTTGTTCGCTAATTTAGATAAAAAAAAAAAAAATTAGGGATCAAGGATGAATCGGATTCATTATTGGAGAAGCGTTCTCGTTTTCCTTACAATTAAGTAATGAATTAGGGTCAAAAATAATTTTAAAATATTTGTCGGTCAAGGTAAATTTTCTCAAATAGGTATTTTTATTTCGATTGTCTTAATTCTACAGTCTTTTTTTAATGCCTGCATTCGTCATATTCGTTATTCAAATTTTACGTCTACCTTTACGTTTGCCATTTTTTTCTATAGATTTGAGAGTGAGGGGAATTTGTTATGTGATACTTCAAAATAAAATAAAAAATATTTGATGTAATATACTTAGCATGAAACATATATGTATTCTCGTATATTGCTATTGTGAATAAAATACAAACAAAAAATGCAATCAAAACGATATATAGCTAGTATTATTCTGATATTACCTCCTTCGCAAAATACCTTTGTGCGAATGAGATAGAAAATGAATATAGAATACGTTTGCACGATCTTTTAAGGTTGTTTGCTCATATAAAGTATTTCTTAATAAAAAAAAACACAAGTTAACAACAAGCTCGTTAACAAAAGTTAAGTTTGCTATGATTTTGATGTCATTGTGTGTCGGGGTTAGCCTGAGGGGTTATCTGACGCCCAGAAGACCAAGGTTGTCACGGACTGCGTGCCGACTAAACCTTGGACAATGACGCTAAAACACTAGAGGTATCGCGGGTCCAAGATATAAACATTTTAACTGCAAAGAACTGACGTTAAGTTGCATGGGGATCTTTGAAGCGCGGATCATATGCCTTTGTCCGTCAACTCCGTCCTCGGACACTGAGTTGATGTCATCTCTTCCCTGATGTGACCAGAAGGAAGAAGATAAACAGGCTCGCCGACACAAACCTTTAGATTTCACACGCAGATTACAACTAAATACAAGTTTGTTTTTTTCATTCCTCCGAACGAACTAAGATCACACATTAAATAGAAGGACGAAACGGGAATAAAAAAAACAAAAAAATGAAATCAGAAAAAACCAAATGTTTAACATGACCTTTTAATCCTCCATTGTGTTTTGGGCTACGAAGGATTTTTGAAGGGGAACGTAAAACAAAGGATAAATAGAATAAAAGTAATATGCACTTGTGCTTGTCATAAATAACAACAAACATATAATATTAAAACGAAAATAAACAATATACATTGTTTTAACTTTCTAAACTACAATGTATTGGCAATTTTTTAAAAAAGAAATAATATTATTATTGTGGGTGAAAATTTGGAGTAATAATGAACTTGAAGTTACAGCGTAAAGTAAATTTTTATTGAATTTTGCACGAGTAGATGCTAAAAAAGCCATGATACTACGAGTACATATTACACATACCCGAAAATGGCAACAGGCTAAAGAGAACTAATAAATGCTAATGCTAATAAATATTTTAACATTGTTTGATGATTTCTTGGGTGATGATTCAAATATTTTTATTTTTATTATCATCGCACAGGCAATGTCTTCTACTCAGGGCACCAAATGATTGGGAAGCTTTCACTGAATGAACCTTTTGGAAAGGCACCGGAAGGCATGATGCTTCGACTTCAAAAAAGTGATGAAATGGCGCAACATACTATAAAAACGCTGAATAAATTATTAACAAGTAAAACTCAAGTAAAGTTAGGCTTCGTTAAAAATTATTTTACGAGTTATTAAGATTATACTGATATTTCTTTTTTTTCCGATTTCACCGAGGTGTGCATATAAATTTTCGATCTGTGCGATTTGAATTTCATTTCTTCCAAGTGTTCGGTTTTTTTTTAGCTCTAAGTTGAAGGAGCCTCGAGGGTATTGTCGTGCGATAGTCGGGGTCCGAATCATAGACCCGTTTGAGGTCCGCGTCGAGGACTTTATGATGACTATTATAAATTTAACGGCCATTGTTTAAAGGCGGGGGTATAAAACAGGAGGCTGTCCATCGAGAGGTCGGAATGACGGGGACCTGGATCCAAGGTCCGTCCGAGTAGCAACGAGTAATTGGACTCTGACCGGAGGCAACAACCGTGGGAGTAATTGTTTGGACAAGATATCATCTTTTGAGACGGTTCTTCTTCTTCGGAGGATCTTAAAGGAACGTGGTTTTTAAGAACCACCCTACGGAATTAGCATAGAGTGCTCCAGGGGTCTTTCTTCCTCCGTAAGATAGAGCCCGGGACTTATTGACACCCGGAGACTCGGGAGAATCTTTCTCCTACCTTCTTATTCTTCTGTGGACGTTCGAGATGAGGATAGGGGTACGGTCGCGCCCCGGTTGGACGGTACGCCCCAGGGCCGGCCTACCGCGGCCTCCAGAACAATGCACGGGGCACGGGACCATCATAAAGAAAAACTTAAACCCTTTTTATCTCTCCCTCCGGGTGAACCGTCTTCTCTCTCGCCAAATGAACCCGCCTACTGACCACTCAGAAAACAAAAAGACAAAAACACCTAAATGTTATATGACCTCTTCTGACCAGGGATTTCGATAGACAAAACACAAGATGAGCTACGGTCAGAGAAAACGCCCTACTTTAAATCCTATACACATAATATGCTCATAACGCAACTACATGTTCGCATTCATCTATCTTAACGTGAAGTAAACTCATATATTATTTAATACATTATAGTATTAAATATTTTTCACTTAGTTTAAATAATTAACTTCTTTACACCTTCAGCTTAAGGCTAGTCTTAGCACTTCAGTCTTCTACAGTCATTTAATTTTTAATTGATCTTCAAAAAAAAAAATTAAAAGCATATCTTGTCATTTAGAAACACCTCGCAATCCTTCAGAATATAACTTAACTCGATCTGTCTTTAACTCCCAATCATCAACATCGAGTAAGATTAAAAATACGATAAACCAGAGATAATATCATTAACAGACTCATACCCTTTTATATATAATTACTCTAAACCAGTTCGTGAACTGTTCGGATTCTTAAAATGGTCCTCATCTTAATCATAAATACACAGAATTCCTAAAGAGGACTTGTAAACTAGAAATTAGTTGTATCACAATAATTCTTGTCACTGGCCTTTTCTAAGGAAAATAAATTATTATTCATAATAAATTCCTCATCAAAAGAATGACGTCTAGTAACATTCAATTTTTAATATCGATTTTAATTCTCTTTTTTTAAAAAATGAATAACTAACCGGTCTTAAGGAGAGGCCGACAGACAGGTGGGGTTGACACAGTTATTAACTTTGGTGACGACAAGAGTTGAACTTAATGACACCAGACTAGAAGGTAATTATTAATTCTCTACAGAGAAAAACCTGCTTAAAATAAGCCCTCTTCAAACTGAATCACTTTTTGAAGCATTTTTTCTTCCAAAAAGTACACATTAATGATTTTTTTTTTTTTTTAATGGTTTGAGTTTTTTCAGAGTTTGAAGTAACCCTAAAATTCGTCTCCTATCATATTAAGAGACGAAGAAGTACATACCTCCTTGTGGAACAAGACAAGAGTTATTTAAAGTTGTATGGCGTAGACTTGAAATTTAAAGTTGTATAGCGTAGACTTGAAACCTTTAATTATTATAAGACATCTCCTTGCTGAGGATTGTAGGAAGGTAAGTCTAGATATTGTCTTTTTACCTCCAGGAACTTGTCAACGCGATTGCTCAAGGTCTTCATCCCTACTTCGTCCTGTCTTCGTATTTACTATAAAGGATTCAGGACTTGTTATTTTTGTTTTATTTCTTCCTTCTGTCTTTATTTATCCTTCCACCGCTTTACAATCATTCCACCTTAAGAAATAAATAACTGCAATAAATCCGTTTTTAATAAAGAATCAAATCCAAATGATCATTATTATATTTATTATGAAATCGAACAAAACGTAATAGTAAAAAAAGAAACCTTTCAAAAATTACTGAGTTATTAGTTAGTAATAACTTAATAACTTAGAAAATGATTTCTTACACATTAATACACATATACAATTTTTTATATATTGTATGTGTGTGTGCGAGAAAACAGTGTTGTCCTCCAATCAAAATATATACACAATAATAACATGATTAAATATTATATTAGTTTTAAAGCTTAAATTATTATTATCGATCTTGTCTCACCAAAGAAAATTGCCAATTTAATAGTTGTGTGTGTGTGTGTGTGTGTATAAGTAATAGTTTAATTAAAACTATTATAATTATTTTTTATTGCTTTCACGGTCTAAACTTTTTCCAATTATGCAAATTGACGAAACAAAATACAAATTGGACATATTAAGAATTTAATGAAGTTATAAAAATGTTAATAAATATATAACGTCAAATAATTGTCAAGAATACAAGATATATTATCAAGAGCACAACCTAAAACTGATTATATATATATATATATATTCTTCTAAAACTCTTTCACTGAATAAAAGACAGCAATGATAAAAGCANCGAATTTTGTGGGTGGTGTTTCAAAAAGCTTCATTCTTTACATTCTTCGTTATAAATCGTCAAAAGCGCGATCATACTCATAATTTACATTTGGAAATAAATTTAAAAGAAAAAAAAAATACTTCTGAACTATAAAGTCTGAAGTTAACCTTGACAGAATCGATTGTGACTTTCCAAGTCATAAATAATTATTAGGTCTGTTCCTGTATAAAAGAGAATTTAAAAAATGCTGTGAGTCCGTTAGTAGTAATTTTACAAATGTTGAATTATAATTTAGTGGGATTTCATTTACATAAATTCGGTAATAGGTGAAAGCAATTTAAAATCTATTTTTAGTTAAATAACAGTTAATTATAGATTTAATTAGTTAAAAAAAAAAAGGTTCTTAAATAAATCGATTAAAAAAATAAATGATTAATTGAATAGAAATTACAACAAAAATAGTACGAATAGAATTACGTATTTGTACCTGCATTTCCTTTGAAATACAGTCGAATCTCAAAAATTCAATCCTCGATAGTACGAACTTAAAATTCGAATGAGAACTATCTATCTTGGTTAAGTACCTTCCTGTTCCATTAATTAGTGGTGAGTTAGGACTCGAAGATTCCTAGAGAAAGACAGAAATTTGAAAGCCGATTAGGTACTTCTTTAGATTGTTACTCCCTATGTTTTTTTTTAGAATATAAATGACATTGACTAAATAACTTAAGATAAATGGATTTTTAGTCCAATGTACTTTGGGACAATGATATATCTCACTTCTGCTTTTATAAGAAGAAAAGTCTAAAGAAGAACATTCCGTACACCTTCTTTAATTTGTTGCTCCCCTCTGTTTTTTAAGGGGAGTAACAGTCTAAAGAAGTGCCGCCGATTATACGACTAATAATAATGCGACCTAACCCTTCTTTTTAACTCATAACTCATCGTTTCTAGTATTACACTCATCAATGCGTTTAAGTAATCAAATAGAGTACTTAAACTATTACTTATAAAGTAAAGAAAAAATTTAATCCTTCCACCTTCTAAGAGACAATGTGATCAAATCTAGATGTAATACACAAAATGTTTTTTGTCATAACAAAAAGTTTATATTATTTAATGAGCTATGGTTTTGCTCGATGCATAGATGAAGATAACAAATTACAGTCGGACCTCCTTATAACGAACTTCTGTAAAGCAAAAATCTATACGTAACGAATTTTTTTTATGAACCATGGATTATTCACTATACTAAGTGATTCTATAGTAAAAGAAATGCTATATAACGAAATTTCTATACAACACATTTTTTCTGGAACCATCAAGTTCGTTGTACGGAGGTCCGACTGTATTATTATTAAGGGCAAGTTGTAATATTCATAAGTTTACTGAGGGAAATGTTCTGTATTAATTATTTGGTAATTCTGTTTGAGAGCAAAGTTTAAGAACATAATATTTTTAGAATTTACTTATGAAGAATGTAAAAGATAAAAACCAATAAAAAAAATTACGACGCTTGGTTACGAGCTCTAAGTTTCACTGAAAGGCATAATAATTTCATAATTGTATTTAAAACCAAAAAAAAATTTAATAAATGATTTTTATCTAAGGAAAAAAAATTTGAGTAAAAAAGTAATCAAAATAATACCACTTTTTTTATTTCAATCATAAATACAAAACACACTAAAGATTACCACCTTTTTGTGACTAGAAGCAATAACGTGACAACACTGGTGAGATTATATTTATTAAAACGACAATACAAGGATATAGTGGCGGTACTGCGGAACTAGGGGTAGATAAGTGGTCTGACTCACGATATCATGTTAGCCTTTTCTTTATGCATCGAAATGGTAAAAAAAAATAAGGAAAAGACTATCATATCTATAAATTCCTAAGAACTGTTTTTACGGTAGCAAAGGAAGTATATATACGAAATATATCTTTATATGTTTTGACACGGGATCCCATTTATGATATTTGAATATGATTACAACATTAACTCCCAAAAAATTATTCCTTTTTATTATTCTCATTTTTTGTCACCAAATCTTGAAATCTTAATTTGACCCACTTCCTGGCTACCTATAGCTTTCTATAGAAAGCTGAAACTTGCTCGGGTTGTGTAGCTTCGATGACGGTACAATAATCAAAATTTTAAATCTTACAAACATAAAAACATATAAAAGCTCATCAGTACAATAATCAAAATATTATATTTAACATACAAAATATAATACAAACGCATGCCATCATTTTTTACTTTCTCATATAAAGAGAAAGTATTGTGATGGCGCAAAATTCGATTTTGAGATTTTGATGGATTTACACGTTTTGAGGTCCCCTGAGTCCAAAAAAGTGGTTTTTAAAAAATGACTGTCTGTCTGTGTAGACGCCTGGAGCCTAAACTACAGGGCCGATTTTGACGAAATTTGGCATACATCTTCAGAAAAATCGTACCCCGAGGCGAAATCGAGAAATGAATTTTAGCTTCAAATTTGGGGGCGTTACCCCCCAAAAACTCTGAAAAAACGTGAAAAAAAAATATTTCTTGAAAACGGTTCCGACAATTTTGATTAAAAAATTCTAAAATATTGCCCATTGAAATACGAATCTAATGAAATAAGCCGTTTTCCCGGAAAAATCTAGTTCCGGAGAAAATAGCTTAAAACGCGGATGGAGAGAGTCCGGGTTCGATTCCCCGCCCGGGAGAAGTTATTTTTATGGTATATTTTGATGAAATGCTCAGTAATAATTAAATGTACATACGAAAACTAATAAGTTGGAATCACTAGGCTAAGGAATTATTAACTCATATATGAGAAAGTTTGTCTGAGTTGTCTCGGACCGATTTTTTTTTTTTTTTTTTTTTTTAATCTTAACAGATGTC
Organism: Gerris buenoi; assembly: GCA_001010745.2. Taxonomy (NCBI): domain Eukaryota; kingdom Metazoa; phylum Arthropoda; class Insecta; order Hemiptera; family Gerridae; genus Gerris; species Gerris buenoi. The sequence continues at coordinate 224,328 of KZ651937.1, forward strand.
CTATATTTTTTCTTAGGCAATAAATTTATTTTTATTAACTCAACAGGAGTTCTATGATTTTATATTATGAGCCGCAGGTAATGAAATTCAATATTTACTTCTTCAAAAAGTCTCTTAGATTACAAAAGTCTTAAATATTTTCTTTACAAAATTTAATTTTACAAACGTCTCATTAGGTATTAATTGTTGTTTATCTTAATTTCAAAGGAGTTTTTAGTTATATCATAATATATTATAAATAAACTTAAAGAATAAATCATATTTTACTATTTGATATTGTTATTTTTATTAAATATTATTTACCTTTATAAATGTATTTATAAGTTTTTTACTAAAAGCTAAAAGGTGTGATAAAAAACAAAACTAATTTTATGTCTGATTTTTTCAACTTTTATAATTTATTGTAGTTTTAACACTAGATAAAATAAAAACCATGTTAAAAACTTTATTTAAACAGTTTTAAAGACCTTAAAAGAAGTAAAAAAAATAGTGCACAGTTTCTTAGGATTAGTTACGTAATCTTGAGGAAAGATAAGGTTTTAAGTATTGTGTGACCTAACTTTTCTATTTCTAAAAGCTCATTTCCTTGCTTCCTAATCTACGTTTTAGATGAGGGAGAAAATCCCACCTACACTTTTCGACCTCCTTCGAATGTATTTCCACGACTTTTTAACCTTTCCCCCGTTTTATTCCAAAGGTAAAATGGGGGGGATAAAGAAAACCATTATAATGAGTTTTCATCAGGTGAAACCCTTTCTACAACTAAGATGGTTGTCTCGAAGGTAAAAACGGCGCAGTGCGGACTTTGAAACAACTTTTTATGGTTGTTCTTTTCTAAAAGTCTCTTGGGAGGTCTTAGCTTCTAACTTAAGGGAATAACTGATAAGAAACTGGATTTTTCAAGGTGTGATAATAAGAAGTTTGTCTACAAAAAAGAGAGAAAATACCGTCAGTTTTATAGAGAATTAGAATTAAAGAAAAGTAAAAAGATTTCTAGTGATCGAAATGAAGTTTATAATAGGGTTAGTTAGGTGTCGAAGGCTGCACGTCACCTAAATTAAGTATCTGGTTTTAAGGCGCTGCTTTACACGGAATTTCCTAAAAACTTAAGTTTTAAATCTGATCCGATTGATTCATTTTATTCTTATAACTATTTTCAGATTGAACAATTATTTTTACTTTTTTCATATAATCAGTAGATAAGCTAAAAACAAAGTTAACTAATGAATTAATTAATTGGTTAGCATATAGTAACTAATAATTCAACAGGTTTCAGATGATGTAACGAATGCAAACTATTTTTAACGATTAAAACATTTAATATATTTTATTTTGTAAGATTTTATTGTTCTTGTTTATTAGCATAAGGTAAAGTGACTGTGATCATTCTGTTGAACCAAATATTATTTATGTTTCCGAATTCTAAAAACAGTTCAGTTTCAGACATTACACACATGTTCTCATCTAATGCGTGTCTCAAGTACAACATTTTTGCGAACTCTCAACATCAACCATAACATTATTCAACCTTCTGTCCCCATCCATCCAATTAAGAAGAAATTTGGATGGGAAGTCCATGGTTAGCCATAAAATGATACAACCTTCTGTCCCCATTCATCCAATTAAGTAGAAATTTAGATGGTTAGTCTAAAGTATGGGACAAATGGTCCCATTATTTGCGTAAACTTTATAATATGTGTTTTTAGTGTTAAAAGGTACTTTTTCAAGGGGTACTTTTACAAAGGTACGTTATTTTTATAGTGTTACATAAGTGCTTTCAATTGTTAAAAATAATGATCACATAAACTATATCACATCTATTGATGTGTCAATTAATTTAATTAATATACATATTTTCTTTGACATAAAACATTTATGGCATTAATGGGAGTCGAACCCACACTTATTGCTATTTGAAATTGTTATTTCCATTGGATAGTATCTTAAATCACTCTACACCACTAATAATACTTTTAATACTACAATTTATTTGATTTTTCTTTTATTTACAATTAATTGATTGTCTTGTTATATTAAATGTGTTTTAATAAGCATTAAAATAAAAATAAAATAAAAGAAAGAAAAACGAATTAATTATAATCAAATAACTTAATAATAATTAATTATACAAATTTCAAAAAGAGTAGTAAGTAATTAAGGCGCGGTAAATTCGTTGTCGCGAAAGTATTAATTATTAGAATTCTAACAAAAAAGAGTCCCCATTAAGTAGGTATATTTTACGAGATGGGTGCGGTTACAGTCAACTCGTAACCCTGATATTTAATAATAATATAATATATATATATATA